>JARHVA010003734.1:10000-260000 GCA_037957365.1 Torreya grandis
TATCATGTGATGGAAATATACTACATGATGATAACTTACCATACAATAACATCACATTACATGGTGGAAATCTACCACTTAATAGCAATGTGTCACATGATGGAAAATGATCTATTAGTGGCACTTTACCACCTAGCAGTGAAGTACCACAAACCACAATATGGCATCTAATAGTGGTGTGTCATGTGGTATATCTATGTAGTGTGACTATAACCTATAATTTGATATCAAAAAGGAAGTCAATATCAATAAACTACCTGATAACATAACTCAAACATCAATAGGTACCAAGGCTAGAACACCATAGGAAATACCAAAAAAATCCAATATCATGTCTTATTTCATAAATATAGGAAAAATAACTATGCAAACCATAAATACTTCAAATATAGGTAATTTTAAATCTTTTAAAAAAATTTGTTAATTTTTTTCATTATAGAATAATAGCAAAACCATTTCATTGCAGAAATCGACATGGATATTGAGACTATTTCATTAGAAACAATTAATCCTAATAGCTTCTCACCACCTAAAGATTTTATTGATATAATGCCACCCCTAGAAGACACACCTCTAGGCACTTCATTAAAACATACTCCTCCAGGCATTCCATAAGAGAAATGCAATTCTTTTTAGACACAAAATTTTGTTGAAAGTTCCATTCAAAAAAGTAGATGGAGGAAGAGAAGTACATGGACAATAGGATGTCTTTTCAAGTTTATTGGGCTAAAAAATATCCATTTATAGAATTTGTAGACCTAAAAAATGGTAATGAGCCTCCCATATAATGTAGATGTACAATTTGCAATTGGAAACATGGAAAAGAACATAGAATGCAACTTAAATTGGACATAATTGAGAAATATTGTGGAAAATATATATATTAGTGAAGCACCCAAATAGACAAATAACAAAAACACACATATGGAAAAATGGAGAAGAATGCATGCACACCAGATATGCATGTGAATATGAAAATGACCAAAAATGACAAAAATATCTTATTAAGAAAGGGGGAACTATAAAAGCATACTTTGGAAAAGTTATGCAGTCTAATCTTAGGGTAAAATATGTATAGTTCTCTACTATTTTCCACATTTAAAAAAAAAGGAAGACCCATTTTTTATTTTAGTGATTACAAAACTTTGTTTCAACATAATGGGTTTCTGGATATTCCATAGTCACATTGGTCAGATAATAGTGCTTGGGAAATGGCAAAATGTCTAGCCACTATTGAGATGGAACATTTGAAAGAAAGTGTTAAGAGATCACTGTTTATCTCTCTATCCATCGATGAGGTCACTACAATTGACAATACAACATGGGTTTGTATGCATGTGTATGCCTTTGAAAACTATTCAAGGTAATCTCATCTTTTAGTTATCCATAAAATGGTAGAAAATTGCAATGCAGAGAATCTCCATAAATTAGTTTTAGCCAATTTAAGAGAGAGAGTTGGGATGGATGATTATGTCATCACTACGAAGCTAGTCTATGTTGGAGATGATGGTACATCGATGATGTAGGGGCATAGAAAGGGTCTTTGTGTTTGCCTAAAAAAAATAGTTTCTCTATTTAAGATTCCAATTCATTACATGGCACATAGGATGAATCTTAATTAAGAAATTATTAGAATATTCAATAATGTTGTAAAAGTGGAAGAGCTAATCCGTGACTTGCATGTGTACATGTCAAGCAAACCAAAAAGATTCATGGAGTTCTATCAATTTGAAAGTGGGGTGATAAATGGTAAAAAACTATTGAAAGATGTGGAAACTAGATGGATTTCCATGTATGAACTTGCCTACAAATTTTTTGAGGAATTTCCATCTTTGATAGGGTTTAGGTATAAATATCTCAAGGAAGTTGACAAAGAAAAAGATTTGCTATGTAATTTAACAAATATAGAAAATGCACTCACATTATGTCATATTTTTCTAATGTAGAGGCAATCAAATATTTAATGAAACATGCCCAAGAGAGATCTATATATATTGTTGACTTCATACATTTGAGAAAACATGTATGTCATTGTTTAAATATATTATACACATCAAATGACAGCTTTCATGAACCTATTTTTAAAACTTGGAAAATTTTGACTGATTTTTAGAATCTAGAGAGTTATTTGAAATTTAATATACATGATCATCTTTGTGTCATGGTAAATGGCATTGAGATCCTAATGCACACATGCTCTAGAAGAATTAAAGTTGTGAGATTTGAACCTAAAGATGTACCTATGACACATTTGCTATATGATATAGTTTTTTCTAAAACATAAATTAAATTGAGCAAAATCTCACAAAGTTTAGCTACTGAGATCAGATAATGTTTTCAATGGGATGAGTTATTGGAGGGTATGGGAGTTGTGAATCCCATTTTTTAGAATAATGTTAACAGTGAAGAACAGATCAATGAATCATTTCACAAATACATGGGTACAATTATTATGCATTTATATATATCTTTAGATGTGAATGGATTATAGATTAATGTTATTTTAAATAAGTAATTAATTACATATCAATAAATATAGTTTGGGATTACAATGATGGATCAATTTTAGTGTTTAAGTGACCCAACTAAAAATGGTGCCATTACTTATCTATAGAAAAAAATTATCCAAGAAGCATTTTACAAGAAAGTATTATTGAATATTTTAGATTATATGAACTTTCTCAAATAATGATTTTGGGTTCTATGTAAGATGAGTACGTTTTTAGTGCATTATCCTGCGTGAATTCAAAACCTAGAAATAAATTGGATAAAAATATACAGACTTGCTTGAGACTATATGTTTCTTGTTATTCTATAGAAAATTTTCCACATGATAGAGTAGTGGCAACATGAAGTTCTCTAGTGGAAATAATAGACATGACTAATACATCTACTAATACAGAGGAAGAGAATATCGAGACTGAATACAACACTAGCATGGTAGATGTGAATCACACTTATGATGAACAACTTTTTTGAGGTTTCCTGAATTTTAGTTTGATAAGTATGGTAATTACTATTTTTTGAAATATTTCTTATTATTTCATCTTCAAATACTTTAAATTATGTAATCTATTTCCTAGATGTTACATTCACGAATCTTATTCAATTCTTTGGAATTAATATTTTTTTCCTTATTAAAATTATGTACTTAAAATTGTAATTTATCTTTACAATGCATTTCATTCATTAACAATCATAATTTTCATTAATATTCTGTAGAGCATGACAATACCAAGACTGAATACAACACTATCATGGTAACTAGAAATCAATCTTACGATGGGCAAGCTTCTCAAGGATTATTTTCACTACCTAGCTTATAGCCTGGTAAGTATAACAATTACTATTTTTTGAAATATTTATTATTCATTCTTATTCAAATACATTAAATTCTATAATCTATTACCTAGATGAATCATGAATCTTATTCAATACATCAAATTCAAATTTTTTGTCTTATTAAAATTATGTGTATTTTGAATAGTATTTTAATTTTTATCTTTGCAATTCATCTCATTCATCGTGTAGCAATCATAATTCTCATTAAATCATATAGAGCATGAGTCTTATGTCTAGACATGCATGGTGAACCATTATTATATTGCACATTTAGATTAGTACCATTACACAAATATATATCTACAATCAATCAATTAAATACTACAATTACTAGAACACTAATAGTGTAATAATGAATTCAAATCTACAACTACTAGAACAATATATATATATATATATATATATATATATATATATATATATATATATATATATATATATATATATATATATATATATATATATATTATAACACTAATGATGCATTCAATAGTACAAATAAAATAATATAATTCCATAGAATATTTACTATACCATTACAATATTTAAATACTTCAACTACTAGAAATTTTTTACATATGGTTCACATATTTAATAATCAATCAATCAATGCATTCCAGCTACAACTACTAGAATAGTATAACCATGCATTTAATGCTACAACTCTTAGAACACTATAACACTAAAAATGCATTCAATGCTACAACTACTAGAATAGTTTAATAATGTATTCAAGGCTAGAACAACTAGAACATTATAGACATGCATTCAAATTCTACAACTAGTATATATTAACTACTAGAACATTAAATCCATCAATATAATATTTAATCCACTTTTTCTCCTACCAATTCATTCAATCTTATAACTACTAGAATGATATATATCCATAGAATACTTACTGTACCATAGGCTATTTTTCCTACTACTACAACTATAAATATTTTGCCTATGGTTGGGTTCACATATTTCCAAATTGCACCACAATCAATGCATTCAATGCTACATACAACTAGTAAACCAGTTTAACAATGCATTCAAGGCTATAACTACTATAACATTATATCCATTCATTAAAACCATAAAACCATAACTTCCATAGAACATTAAACTTGACCACTAATATATTTCAACTACTAGAATATTAAACTTGACCACTAATATAGTTTAACTACTAGAACATTAAAATAATCCATAGAATATTTACTCAACATTTTATTTATAGAATATATAAATAATACATTCAAGGCTATAACTACTAGAACATTATATCCATTCATTCAAACCATAAAACCATATCATCGACAGAAAATTAAACTTGACCATGAGTATATTTCAAATACGTGAACATTAAAACCATCTATAGACTATTTACTCCACTTTTTCTTCATAGAATATATAAATAATGCATTCAAGGCTACAACTACTATAACATTATATCCATTCATTCAAACCATAACATCCATAGAACATCAAACTTGACCACTAAAATATTCCAACAACTAGAACATTAAAACCATCCATAGAATATATAAAATTGAACACTACATTACACACACACACACACACACACACACACACAAACACATATTAAATTTATATAGCTAAGAGTATTTGAAACAACTGTAAAATATCATTTAATAAAACAAGTGTTTTTAAAATAAACATGATATAATTTTTTTTAAACAATAGAGACTTTCATCGTCAATAATATAAACTTAGAAAAATCATCATTTTTGTGATTGAGACTCTCCTCCCGCTAGCTGCTTATCATCCCCACACATGGAAACCCCTCTATCTAGACCTACATGTGAATCCTTCATTATCACTCCCTCCTAAATATCCTTTGCATTATAATTTATGTGTACATTAATCACTCCTCCTCATTTGTTGCATCTCTTGTTGAAATAATTATAGGATCCAAATATATTTTTTCTTTAATAAAATGTTGGTATCCATACCATGATATTTAATTATCTTCTTCAATGTGTTGTTCTATTCATTTAATCGAACCAGCTTTTCTTTCAATGCAACTACTGAGGAGATACTTTTATGGGAGTTTTTCAAATGCACATTAAGAAGATGTGCTTCTTTCTTCAAATTTTCATATTTTTCCTTAAAAAAAATAATATGTGTCAAGCACATATAAAGGTATTATAATAATCAAAATACATGTTACAAAAAGAAAAATTACCACTGCTTTATCTTTCTCTACTTGGGAAATGGTAACAAGGTTGATATTTTTAGCCCATTTATTAAAATATGCTTGGGATTCTCCATTTGAATTTTCCAACTTGTTTATCATAATATCTAAAATCTTACCATTATAAACATTGTCCACAGAGATCAATATAGATTGTGCTTGTTAGTACAAAGCATCAATCTTTGAGGGTTCATTTTGAAAAATAGAAAACAAATTCACTCTTTGAGAGTGGTTATGATAATGGGTATTGATTTATTTGATAAGGGGTTTTGCCCTTATCTCCCATTTTTTTTAAATCATTAAATTGACCAATAACACCATCCTTCAAAATTTTAAGCAAATTTTTTGAAACTAAATTGTCTAATGAAAAACTAGTGAGAGGATCCTCAAAAACATTAACATTATCTATGTGGTGTGGAGAAGAGCTAGCTGGGGAAGAGGGAGCTATAGGAGGACCTTGTACATTATAAACTTAAATAAATTGATGTAGATTGAATCCACCAATAGCTAGAGGTCCACTTTCAATGCCAAGAAACTCCTATTCAAGATCAATCTACTTTAAACATGTAATACCATCTACATTTGAAAGGCCACCAATAGATAAATTTAGGAAATAAAAAATATGCAATGTACCTCAACTTTGCGTAAGGAGGGAGATGTTTTTCCCTCTTCTCTTAATCAAGATGGGTGGTGGGGGTGGTGGCATACTCTGAGGTCTCCTCACAAATGTGGGGTGGACTACCAAAAAAAAAATTTATAAATAGTAAATTCAAAAACATAAAATGAAATTTAATTCAAATTGAATCTATTAATGTTACTACCTATAGGGGTGATTGCATCATCCATTCTAATAATCCTTGCCAGACTTATCTCTTCTCCTCTTGGTGTCCTTGTAGGAGTTGGTCCTTACCATCTCAATGAACTTATGGGAGAGACATTGGTGGTTTCATAAATGGTTACAAAATGAGTAATTTATGCAGTTAATTAACTAGAAAATTCTAATAAACTTCAAATCAAAAAGAAAGTTATGATGTCAAACATTATTGGTGTTATGTGGAATAATCCTAAATAGTAATGATACAAGAGTCAAATGCAAAAATGAAAATAAAACAATATGAATATTATTTTTTTGCATTTAATAAAAAAAGAAAAGATATTGAAAAGAAATTTGGGGGAACCTAGAAGTGGAGATGAAATAGAATCAATTGTTGGGTGTTTTGTAATTCAAAAGGATTTGAAGGAAGACTCCATGGATTGGGTATCCCTACAGCCCTCTAGAGCATGTTGACCTCTACTTGTATCCTATTTTATTATGTCATAGACACACACACTTTCTTGTAACAAATAACAAGGTGAAAAATATTAAAATTTGAAATATAAAACAAAAAAATGAGACTTTGTAAAACTAAACTTATATCTTGTTCCTCATGAGACAAAGCATTAGATTTCATTTTTGGATGAAGGGTAGTGGGAATAGTATTATTTTATATTTTAGATAAGGCCTCAAAGTATAAGGCTAGAATGTAATTAGAAGAAAAAATTGTACAAGTGTCCTTGAAGAAAGCAAAATTCAATTTTATCCTAACATTTCTAAAAATAATAGTGCACCAGTCACAAATAACACCTAAAAGAGAATGAAGAATATAGTAAACAACCCAAAAGGGAATGTTCAATGGTCTTTACTAAAACATAATTCTTTCTTGAAAGAAATGGGTAATATATCTAAGAAATGGATTATTGATATTTTTTATGGGGATCCTCCTTTGTTTTTGACTAGCTAAAATGAAAATAGAAGTAAAACATGTAATTGAATTAGGATATAAAACTATTTATAATAAATGATTCAAGAATAATTTAAAAATGTCAATTTCATTAATAAATTCAACATTTACTAGTAGGGTTAATGGATAGTTTGTAAATAGACTCCAAATAATTTTTATCCTCTTTAGATAACACCACCTTGGTGCTAATAGGACTTACATTACAATGTGGAAGACCTATTAAATTTTGGATATCCAATGGTGAGGTGCCAAAAGATATGGTTTTGTTGTTAAATTGTATGGAGAAATGGATCTCACTCTATTTAAAACACCTAACTAGAGATCACAATAGCTATTTGTTGATAGCCATATCATATTATGACATTTACACTAGGCCTCTAAACTGGCATTGACTGAGATCTACTCAACAAAGGATCTGGGCTCATCCAGCATGCAGAGAAAATTTGGACATAAAACATTTTTGAAAACAAGATTTTAGATCACCCCTTGTTGACTTTGAGTTTTCATGGATGTGAAAGCCATTGGAAACATGTTAGTAGAAGTAGGTAAGTTGATTTGGAAGTCAGAAAGTTGAGGTAGGATGAGAAAATTTTTAATCAAATTTTTAAATAAGGTTGATATAGCATTATCTATAAGTAAGGTAGGGAATTGTAGCAACTGATTAGCATCACCAGGGACCACATGGCATTATGGTGCCATGTGACAACACTACTGGTGGTAACACTATTGGTACATGATAACATGATGCCATATGGTAGTAATGCACCATGTAAAAGCATATCACTTCATGATAATATAGTGTCACATGATATCAAAAGGCCATGTGGCATTACAGTGTCATGCAACAATAGGTTATGTGATAGTAAGGTTCCACATGATAGCATGGTGTCGCATGAAAACATGTTGTCATGTGATAGCATGATGTCACTCAACATGATGGTGCTATATGATAGTATGTTGTCATGTGGTACCATACTATTGCATGGTACCATGTTACCATGTGACAATATACTACCAACATGTTACCACCTAGAAACATACTAGAACCTGGTAATATAATGATGTTCGATATCATAATGATGTTAAATAGCATAATGATGCCTAAGAGCACAATATTCTCTAATAACATAATGATGCCCAGGAGTGAAATCTCATCCTATCCCTTTTAGTGCTATGACACCACCAAAAAACATAAGGTAATTTTTCACATGCTTTACACATATTGATTCACCAATAAAACTAATATGATTTGCCTAAATAAACCTAAGGGGATTTTGGTCAAGGCCTCTGAAAGTGAACCCTATCATAAGGAATACTAATTCCATTTTCATCTAGTAGATGCATGTAATCCAAAATATAAATGCTAATACAAGTTCTACCAATTGAATGGTTAATAATAAATAAATAATATAGTAAGACGTGTTGACCTATTTGAACCTAAGCTTATATCTCAATACATAAATCGAAGATAAAATAAAGTTCCACTCTTAATTCTATTACAACAAAAACTTTTAATTATTATCATGAAGGTAGTTATATAAGCGGATTGATTTAAAAAAATACACTCATTTTAAATAATAATACCAAATAGATTGTAGACACCGCAAACGTGTCTGCACCTTGGTTCTCCCCCTTGGCCCTTTCTCCCACCTAGTCCTCCTTGGTCCCTAACCCACCTAGGTCTTATTAATTAGAAATTAACATCTATTTTTAATTAAATTAGGCCCTCTTTCCACCCTACCCTTGCCACCTTGGATCCTCCCTTGAATCCCTCCACCTTCCCCCTAGCATTTATTAGGCCAAATCTCACCATTATATCCCCCCTCGTCCATTTTGGCATCCCCGTGACCGTTCTGCCCATGACCCCTCGCTCGGCGGCGTGCAAGAGTGGGCAGAGGCTATTTTTAGCCTCTGTGCCCATCCTGCGACCGCCGACGTCGGCGACCCTTCGGCCGACGTCGGCAAAACTGCCGGCGTCGGCAGCCTTCATTATACCCTTCTGCATCCGTTGCACCCCCTGGACTCTTGAGCTCGAAAACGGATTCTCTTGACGCTTTGGCTTTGATCTCTCCTCTGTCTTGACCTCGTGCAATAGCAGCAATAGGTGAAAAGGCCCTGGATCAGCATCTTCTCCTTGCAGCAACTCTTCTGTGGCTCCAGCAACATCTTCTTCTCTCTTCATTCAGCAAGCTAAAGGTAAGCTAGTCTGGGTTTTTTTATTTCATTTTATTCATTCATCTATATTCTATTGTCTTTTGCTCCCTCTGTCCTTCCCCCTTGAGAGGCTGCAAAGCCTTCTCAGGCCCCATCCTCTGTGAATCCTCCTCTTCCCTGTCCTCTGTGTCTCTTTCAACTTCCTCACCCCTCTGCCAAAAAGACCTTGCAACAGGTACCCAACCCGAACCAGACCACTCCCCAATCCATCCAAACTTGTCTCCGTTCAGTGTCAGACCCGTCCACAGTCCAGCAAGCAACCCAGACCCGACTACAGGCCACAACCCCGACCGACCCCGGTCACTTTCCCAACCGACGTCGGCAGGATAGCCGACGCCGGCAGATCAGATAACCGACGCCGGCGACATTTCCGACCTCGGCGACTGTCTTTAGCCCAACAGCTCTTTCAGGTAATCATTTTGTTTTCTTCTTTCCTTTCTACTTTCTTTGTCATTTCTGTATTCTGGCATTTTGTCTTTTATCATTCACTTATTTCATCAAAACAGTGGGTTGACCTCCCTTAAGGAAGTTTTTACACTTCTGGGAACAAGCCTTTTGCTTGGCAACCCACTGCCTATCTGTCTAACATTTTTCTTGTCCTAGTTTCCTTTTTTTTCTTGCAGGTGTCATTCCTCCATAGCCAAAGAGGAGTGCTCACAAACATCTGGATTTACGGTGCGCAATCTTTAGTCCAGGTACTTCCAAGCCTTGTCCATTACTTTCTTTTAGTTTCTTTCTTTTTAGTCTGAAAAGCGAAATTTGAGGTAGAAACATCTCTGGCACGCCCGGTGGGACCCTAGGTTCCTCCTGGGTTCCTTCTTCTTTTTCATTCATTTAGGTGCATTTAGGCTCCTTCCCTCTTATCTCTTTCTTCTATTCCGAATGACACTATAAGCAGGACTAAAACGAATCCTTCTTTCCTTTCTTCCTTGCATTCTAGACTAGTCTATCATACTCTTGTCCCTTTCTCCATCTTGTCTTCATAACAACATCACATTTCGACTTGGGCATTAAAACATATTGCACTTTCATTTCTGCTTGTGCTTGCATTAGTCCACATCTAGTAACTTAGGCGCATATTGAATGAACCGTAGACACTTGATGTTACACTACTGAATCACATGCACTAAAACACACATAAAACATACCTGAGACAAGGCCCGACTGGGATTTCATCACCCAGCAGATACCTTACCCGTCCCGGTGACCCTACTTGGATTTCATCACCAAGGGGGAAGCCCACTCCGTTCTCTGGTGGAGGATAAACTCTAGGCGAGGTATATCTTGGCTAAGCGAGACCAGCTAACCACTGGAATCGTGAAGTGAGGGGAGCTTGCTCCTTAGCACCAGGCCACGTACCAGACCCTAACACAGATCTTTGAGCACCTAAAACAACACCCGAAACCATCTTTAGACTACCTTCTTCTAGGACCCATTTTTCAGCCAATCTCCCCAAACATTCATCTAAGGCATAAGCCACAAGTTTCTAAGGTTAATTCTTAGGATTTATCGCTTAGGCTTGTCTGTCTTTCTCTGTTTTCCTCTTCTCATCTGTTTGTTTGAGTGTGTGAGGATGCTTTCTTCTTTGTTTTTCCAAGAACCTTTTGGCTCTCTGGAAAACACAGTGACCGACATCAGTTCTGCCACCGACGTCGGCCTTCCCCTGTCACCGGCATCGGTTCTGATACCGACGTCGGCTCCATCTGTTACCGGCATCGGTTATCTGACCGACGCCGGCCTCATTTCCTACTGACATCGGTTTTTCAACCGACGTCGGTCTCTGTCACTGTCCTTTTTTTTTTCAAAACCAGCAACCTGAAGCCTGTCTTTTCTCTGTCAAAGACTCCATCCTGGTTTTCTGGAACTGAGCAACACAGTTCCTGAGACCTGAACCTTCTTTGCCTTGCATGGTTTTGACTCATAGCCAAGCCAAAGCTCTTGTCAACCACGCTAGCCATCAACCACTTCCGTCCACCCCATCCGTAACCAAGCCTACAATGGAGTTCAACTCGGAGACCGAAAGAACTCCCATTCGTCCAACCCCGCCACAGACTCCCATTGTCCAAGAAGGGGACCAAGACTTCGAACGATTCTTGGACCTCAACGTCAAGGCCTTGCAACATTATCTTGCGCATAGCCGAACGCGAGACTCCTTGGGCAATCCAATCTATGGAATGCCAACCTCCCTTGTCACGACTACGGCTGTATCGACAACATCCGTAGTTCAACCTTCGGACACCCAAGCCATCACTTTGACCACTGACCAGACTTTGACCAATCCCCCAGGTGTGGCCTCTCCCTCTATCATTGGGCCCACTTCCACCGGGGTTCCGGCCTCTTGTCAACCTCAACCCGCTCAACCGCTATCCACTCCATTTCAAAACCTTGTTGTCTCTATCCCACCTACCCTGGCCCCTATCAACACCAGGGTGGCTTCTTACCCCTTGGCCCCCGTTACCACAGTCCAACCTCTCGTGGCAACAACAGGCCCAGCTATGTCTTCTAACCAACCACCTTTAGCATCCACCTCTGCCCCTGCGATTAGTCATCCGTACATTCTACAACCGACTATGTCGCTCGCCTCCTCTAACCTCTTCCAAGCGCCCTACAACTTAGGGGGCGCGCAACCCGTCAATCCGTCGGCAGACATCATCAAGATGCTGATGGACAAGATGACCAGTCTTGAGACCTCTGTTTCTGGCTCGCGCAACACTCTTTCATACGAGCAGATCTGTAACGAGCCCATTCATCCTTCCGTCCCAATCAGACCATATCCTAGCCAGTGGGAGCTTCCGAAGTTTTCTCACTTTCAAAACAAGGAAGACCCCCAACAACACTTGCGGGCATTCAAACACGCCTGCTACCTCATTGGCCATGACGATGCGTTACTCTTACGCACCTTTCCTATGTCTCTCTCGGGTGCTGCACTTGACTAGTACAGCTCCCTTCCTAGCCATTCTCTCTTCTCATTCACGCAATTGGCTCAGCTATTCCTTGATCACTTTTCCATCAACATAACCAAGAAAGTCTCAATCACGGACCTCTATTCTATTTGGCAATTCGAGGACGAGTCCATAGCCGACTTCGTTGCTCGATGGAGAGGCCTTATCAACCAACTCTCCTTTTCCTTGCCCCAGGCTGAGCTTATTGAACTCTTTTCTCAAGCCTGTGCCCGACATATCTCTTCCACCCTGAGGGTTCAAACCTTCCGCACTTTTGACGAGGCCTTCACGATGGCCCGCAAACTAGAGTTGCGTGCCATCGAGGAGAACAAAGTCAAGTTGCGGAATAAGAATCTCAGCTCTAAGGCCAATGACTCTTCCTCTGCCAAGACATCATCATCCAATTCTAAATCCAAGGCTTTAGCTAATGCCGTGGTTGTCAGACCTTCATCTTCTTCGACCAATCAGCCTGAGCCCTCTACATCTCAGAGCGCTACTCGGCAATTCCAGCAAAGATACATGTAGCGACGATATACTCCTCTCGGAGAATCATATGCGTCTGTGCTGGAAAATCTTCTTAAGCAGGGGGCCCTCAATCTCCCTCAAGCCCGACCTCCACCGTAATTCGATCCCTCACACGCCATCCCCGCGTGGTATAGGGAGCATGACTTCTGCAGCTTCCACCGTGTTAAGGGCCATGACACGGAGAACTGCAAAACCTTTAAGAACATAATACAAGACATGCTCGAAAAGGGGGATCTCATCTTAGACAATCCAAATGCACCCCCTAATTAGGCCATCGACATCTTCAAACAACCTTTTCCCAATCATCTGCCAACTCAGAACAACGTCCAGACCTTAATTGACGACAATCATGAGCACAACGTTCGAACAGTCAATACGGTCTCCCCTTTCATCCCCAATCAACCTCTTGAGGTTAGTCCATCAATCAGTCCATCACATGTGGACGAATCTCTCTCCCCGGCTAGTTCTCCATTGACCTCTCTCATCTTGGAGGATGCCTCGGCCTTACCTGCACCTCCGGTCTCGCCATCCCCCGTTCTATTGCCTATGGAGGACCCGACCCTTCTTACTCCTCAGCTGCAAGAGGAGGGCCCCGTCATCCCTGCCCTTTCCCCGCTGGAGGAGCCTCGCTCCCCGGTTTCTTCTCCACCCAGGGAAGAACCTGTCCCTCCTTCGTCCTCATCTAAATCTGTCATGACTTCACCATACCCTGCGTCTAAGACCACTACACCCATCTCGTCTTCAACCTCGCAACCATCAACATCTTCCTCTCAGCCATTTTCCTGGTTAGTGGAGAAGATTGAACTTCTCCCTCCACAGAAAGTGACGCCTCAGGTGTTGTGGGAGCGTCTTAAAGCCCTTCAACATACCCGCGCCCTCTCATCACATGCCGCTAATCCCCCCAAGGCGGAATCTCGTCAGACTCTTGACAAAGACCAGACCCTCAAACCTCAACCAAACCCGTCCAAACCAAAGCCTGCGTCTATCTCGTCCAAACCCATCAAGTCATTTGGCGTTCATCCTGTCTCCACCCTCACTCACCCGCAAGTGAAGGTGGACCTAGGCCAGACCTCGACCAGCAGTACTCTTCCAACCAAGTCAAAAAGGACTGCTAGACCACAGAAACGAATGCCTCCTTCTCCGTCACCATTGCCATCTATTTTGGGCCCCCATCCTTCGACCTTGGCTAGCATCCTTCCCACTCCGACCTTCAACCAAAACTCGTTGCCTCCTTTGCTTCCTCTGCCTACCTCCAGTCGTCCCTCTCCTAAAAAGGCGTTCTCAATCACCAGGCCAGAGCCATCTCCATCTGTCACCGCGCCATCAACCCATAAGGTGGTACGAAAACCTCTTCTAACCTCGCCTAAGCAAAAGTCACCAACCTCACGCATATCAAATAGCACGGACCCTCTATTGGGCTCACACTCGTCAATATTACGTCGACTTCTCCAGACTTCTGACATAACCCTTCCGCCCATCAAGCCTTTCCAACCTCTCGAGTCCAAGCCCTCCTGGTTCGACGATACGAAAATTTGCTTATATCATCGTACACCAGGACACGACACCGAGACTTGCTGTGCCCTCAAGGCCATCATCCGCCGCCATATGGAGAAGGACACTCTTCTCCTTGAGGACACTCTTGACCAGACCCCGACTCCTTCCTGTCCAACTTCTTCAAACACGTCAACATCTCACCAGCAAAACATGACCCCTTCTTCGCCTCCCATTTTTGAAATCAATGCCATCCGTGTAACCACTAGGTCGCAGCAGGACAAGGCCAAAGCAAAAGCTGCCATTCCTTGGACCTATCCCTTCATCAAGCCACCCCTTGCGCCCAAGCCTAAAATTTCTATCCTTGGCGCGTCCCAACCTTCTTCATCTTCCTCTTCTGGACCAATTCACAACTCCATGCTGAAGCAGCTTCACCAGACACCGGTGAAGATGTCTCTTTACAACCTTATCCAAACTTCACCTCAGCACCGTCAAGCCCTTATCCAAGCCTTGCAGGCAGCGGAGGTCCAACCCAAGGACCCCCAACCACTCGCTGCCCTTGTCCATTCTTTATCTCCTGTCAACTCCATCACATTCAACGATTCTGAGATTCCCACATCTAACACGGAAGATCAGGACGCCGCCCTCTTCATCACTGCCTATGTCGATCGAACGCGCATCAAATGCGTTATGATCGACGGTGGCACTAGCATCAACATAATCTCTACCCACGCCTTTGATCAGCTGGCTCTTCCCAAGAACTGTGTCTCCAAAACTGACGCGATCTTACGCTCTTTCAACGACACCACCGCCACGACCATTGGCACAGTCATCCTCCACATTCGCGTAGGCCCACGCACTGTCCCGGAGCTCTTCTATATCATCGAAGGAGAGTTTCAATACAACCTTTTACTGGGCCGACCTTGGATCCGTGCCATGGCCTGTATCCCCTCCACCCTGCACCGTTGTGTGAAGTTTGAGCATGACGGGCAAGTCCACACCATTCCCGCTGACCCTTCACCCTTCAAGACATGCAACACCACCTATCGTCCTAACGACGTCCTCATTCCCATCAAGCCGTCCACTCCGGCACTGCCTCCATCTACGGAAGCTTCGACCAGTTCGCAATCGGTGGTTGCCCTCACCCCTCCTCTTCAAGCGCTGACCAAGGACCCCATGGAAGACATCTTCCAACGACTATCACTTGGGGAATACCGCTTGTTGACCCTCGACATGTTCCAAACTCCACAAGAGTATGGACACCTTCACCTCAGTCCTAATTACGACCCTCGAATCGGGACGGTCTTACCTTATGGTCCTCCTCACTTCCAAACCAACTTTGTCTATGGGGGGCTTAATCAAGCCCCTACCTACGGCATTTCTCTTTCTTCACCTCGACCTTTCACATCTGATTTCTCATTTCTTGGCAACCCCGCCTTTGCACACACTTACCTTCATAGGTGTGCATGGAAGGGTTTTAGTTTTGGACGTTATGAGCAGGGCTCCCATCAGCCCATCGAGCCGCTCAATGATCACGATGCCAAGAAATGGTATGGCCTGGGATATCATGACCCCACTCAGGCTCCTTTTGACCTTTGTCCCAAACCAACCATTGACCAATCTCTTTCAGACTCGCCCATTTCTCCTTCGTCACCTACGGAGTCGGTGGTATCCATCCCTCCTAGTTTTTTTTTCCATAAACACCATCCGCCTGGAACCCCTGACCTATCAGCTCAATGGGGTGCCTAGGTCTCTCCCTCTCATCTTTCCTAGCATGGTAGAGGATGAGTCGGCAACCATTCACACTGTCCACTGCATTGACGATGACGCCATCCTTTCCTACATGGGTGCCGATGACTCTTTCGTCCAGCATTTCCTCCCTTCCGAGACCCAGGTTATGTTAAATGAATCCACCATTGACATCAACCTCCCTTCTTCTTCTGATGTTCCTCACGTCTTAAAGATTGGCCAATCTTTAGACACTCAGGAGCAGCTTGACTATGCCCAGTTCCTTTCCAACCATAGCAAGGCCTTTGCCTGGACTTACAGCGATATGCCTGGCATCGACCCTACCATTGCTACCCATAACATTGTCACCAAACCAGAGGCTAAGCCTGTTAGGCAGAAGCTTCGAAAGATGCATCCTCGCATTGCACTTCTTGTCAAAGAGGAGCTTCAGCGCCTTCTTTCTGTCTCCTTCATCCAACCCATCGATTATCCACAGTGGGTCTCTAACATCATCCCAGTTACTAAAGCAACTGGGGGGATTCGGATCTGCACGGACTATCGCGACCTTAACCTAGCCTGTCCCAAAGACGACTTTCCTCTTCCTAACATCGACCAGCTTGTTGATCTCACGGCCGGCCATGAGATGCTATCTCTCATGGACGGGTTTTCAGGATACAATCAAATCCTGATCGCACTGGAAGACCAGCACAAGACTACCTTTATCACCCCATGGGGGACTTTCTGCTATCGAGTCATGCCCTTCGGCCTAAAAAATGCTGGTGCCACTTATCAGCGTGCCATGACTTACATTTTCCACGATCTCCTCCACAAAATCATGGAGGACTATGTGGATGACCTTCTCGGCAAGTCCAAGCTCCGCCACGACCACTTGACCATTCTCACAATCATCTTCTCTCGTCTCCTTCAATACAATGTCCGCCTCAACCCCAAGAAGTGTGTCTTTGGGGTCCTCTCAGGCAAACTTCTCAGCTTCATCGTTTCTTTCCGTGGTATCGAGATAGATCCCGCCAAGATCCGTGCTATTCTCAAAATGCCACCCCTGACCAATCTCAAGCAGCTTCGCAGTCTACAAGGGAAGCTCCAGTCCATTCGCCGTTTCATCTCGCAACTTTCAGACCGCTGCCAACCTTTTCATCACCTCCTTAAGAAGGACGTCTCCTTTAAGTGGGATGAGAACTGTCAAGAGGCTTTTGAGGCCCTCAAAGGCTATCTGGTCTCTCCACAAGTCCTCATTCCACCTAAGGATGACCAACCCTTCTACCTTTATATCTCTGCTACCAACCATTCGTTAGGTGCCATGATCGTGCACCGAGACGAGCATCATCGCGAGCAAGCGGTTTACTACATCAGCCGAACACTGGTCGACTATGAAACTCGGTATACTCATACCGAGAAACTCTATTTGGCATTAGTCTTTTCCGCTACCAAGCTCCACCACTATCTTCTCAACCACAAAACCTTTGTCGTCACTCACACCGACCCTCTCAAGTACATGCACTCCAAGCCATACCAGAATCAACGTATGGCTCGGTGGCTCATGCTGCTTGCTGAGTTTGACTTCGAATTCATCCAACAGAAATCTATCAAGGGGCAAACCATTGCTGACCAACTGGCAGATGCCCCTCTTCCCGACAACCGACCTTCACACTGTGAGTTCCCTGACGAGTCTATCACCACACTTTCCACCAATGACACCGTCTACCAGATGACTATGTTCTTTGACGGCTCCAAATGTCAACTCAGTGGGGGTGCGGGGGTCATCCTCATCCCACTCGACGGGGAGCCCTTGCCTCTATCTTTCAAGCTTGACTTCGATTGTACCAATAATATGGCCGAATACGAGGCCTTAATTTTGGGACTTCAGACTGCTCTTTCTCTCCACATCAAGACTATCAACATCTTCGGCAACTCGCAGCTCATCGTTAATCAAGTTAACGGTTCATATCTCTGTAAAAATGAAATTTTACAGAGGTATAAGAATCGTGCTGACACTCTTTTGGCATCTTTCGACCATTACCTCTTACAGACTGTTCCACGCTCTACGAACAAGTTTGCCGACACCATGGCTTCTCTTGCTTCGCATATCCCATCTTCATCATCATCATCCCGCCTTTTTGTCACAGTGCATCGCATACCCTTGCCTTCATACATCTCTCCTCACATCGACCATATCAATACTGTCAATTCTAGCCCACAAGATGACTGGTATAAGTAACTTGTGGACTACTTGTCTCTTTCTGTCACTCCTCCCAACCTCTCTAGCAATGCGCGATGAGCTTTCATCAAGCGCACAGCTCGCTATACCATGCTAGGGGGCCTTCTCTATAAACGAGGCTTCGACGGCCTCCTTCTTCGCTATCTAACCTCCACTGAAGCTCCTCAAGCCATAAAGCAAGTCCACGACGGGATTTGTGGTGGACACTTCAGTGGAAACTCGGTTGCCAAGCACCTCCTTCGCCTGGGTTATTATTGGCCCACCCTTCATCAAGACTGTAGCAATTATGTTCGGCGTTGCATCAAGTGTCAGCAGCACTCTAACCTGCTTCATCTCCCCAGTCACGCCTTGCAAGTCGCTCAGGATTTTTGGCCTTTCTCTCAGTGGGGCTTGGATCTCATCGGTGAGATCAACCCTCACTCGTCTCTTCGTCATCAGTCCATCATCACTGCCACTGAGTATTTCACCAAGTGGGTGGAAGCCATTCCTCTCGTCTCCACAAAAGCCGACAAAATTGTCGACTTCATAAGTAGCCACATCATCTATCATTTCGGTGTCCCTCACAAAATCATCACTGACAATGGCAAGTCCTTCAAAAACAAGACTGTCCAAAAACTATGCGACTCATTTGGCATCAAACTCAGCTTTTCTTCGCCTTACTACCCACAAGCAAATGGGCAGGCCGAGGCTTCCAACAAAATTCTCACCAAAATTCTCATGAAGGTGGTCGACGATACAGGAAGGGATTGGCACGTTCATATCCCCTTCGCTTTGTGGGCCTACCGCACTAGCATCCGAACCTCTACGGGTGCTACCCCCTTTTCTCTCGTGTACGAAACAGAGGCTGTCTTACCTCTCGAGGTACAGATCCCGTCTCTCCGCATCTCCCTCCATGACATTCTCTCCAACGATGACTTTCATCAAGATCACTTAGCTCAACTTGAGTTACTCGATGAGTGTCGTCTTGCTGCCCTTAATCATCTCCATGTCTACCAAAGTCGCATAAAGCGGGCCTACGACAAAAATCTGCGAGAACGAGATTTTAACATCGGAGACCTCGTCCTTAAAGAGAATCAGCACGTGACCAATATGGAGCGAAGTAAATGAGGTAAATTCGCCCCCAATTGGCTTGGACCTTTTATCATCATGCACAAGTATGGGTCAGGGACTTATCGTCTGTCTTCCCTCGACGGACGGCCAGAACCTGAGCCTCTTAATGCGTTGCATCTTCGACCTTTCTTCTGTTAGTCGAGTACTCGTCTACTTGACACGTAACTTGAGCTCGTCCCTTGAGCAATCCTCGTCCTCTTAATCCTCATCCCTTTCAACCCTATTCCCCTTTAACAAGTCCTCTACAACCCTTTTAGGATGCAGTGATGCTTTGTCCTAATAAAAAAGGGCGTCCTTGAGCTTCTACAGTCTTGTCCGTGACTCTCATTCCTATCAATAAATCCAAATCAAGATGTCAAAACATATCCATGGTCACTAAATCAAGTCAAGTCAAATCAAAAAGACAGACTGCTCCCTCGAAGGACAGCTGTACTATCATTTCTGTATTACTAGACTGATCCCTTGAAGGACAGCTAGGCCAACTTTTCAAACATTATTAAGCAAAAATATAGACCACTCCCTCGAAGGATGGCTATGACTACTCTGGCAATAAATAGCACTTTTCTTAGAAGCTTCCCGCATCGATCAGCTTCGCAACATGACCATTACATCAAGTGACATCTCTATGTAGGCTTCCCGCATCGATCAGCCTGACCCGAAAAAAAAAAAAAAAAAAAAACGAGTCACGGACATTGGCTTGTAGTTGTCTCAGGGTCTCCTACAAAAGGGGCAAGGTTATTCCTGCTCTTAAATTGGGTTACCCTATCCTCCTTCTATCACCGGCTCAAGGGACTTCGAGCTCACTTTAATGTCAAAGTGATTCGATTACCATTCTAACTCAACACTGGTCATCGACGCAACGCATGAACGGGGCTTTTGTTCTAATAACCCCTATCTATGCTTCCTTTCTGGTCCTTGTCAATGAAAGAGCAATTTGCCTTTCACCTTTTCTCTACACTTTGGTCACGCTTTGGCCACGTCAATTGTCGACTCATCCTTAAACCCAGCCAACTTCAACATTTTTCAAACCAGCCTCGACATTTCCAACATGACATCAGGCATCATCCTTGTCCTTTTCGCATAGTTTCTATGGACACCAATACACATGGAAACTACCGACTAGACCCAATTTATGTTAAGCATAAACCAATACTTTCTGAAGCATAAGTAGACCTTCTATTCATTTCTAGCATACATCCATCACGACTATGGAAACTTGCTAGGGATGAAAGACTCTCGACCACTTCTACAGAAGACACCATCTGTAGCATCCTTTTATCCTCATCTTTTTATCCTCATCATTTCGACGCTTGACCACATCCAATCATCGACCATTTTGACCCTCGCAGTCCGAACTACATTGGTCTGAGGCCCTACGACCAGGGCTATGTAGGCAGCACTCAGATAACACATCTTCTGAGGTTAGCTCGACCACCCCTGTTTGTTCGTCTCTATGATGGACAAACCTTCTCTTCTTTGCTCTTATCACACCCAACTTCGTCAACTTTGACCAAGACCAATCATTTCCTTTGACCAAGACCAATCATTTCCTTTGACCAAGACCAATCATCGACTTTGACCAAGACCTATCAATCCCTCCGACCCCCCCTCCCTTTTAGGGAGAACTACATCAGCCTGAGGCCCTGTCACCAGGGCTATGTAGGCAGCACTCAGTTGACATGGAGTCTTTTGGGGTTAGCTCGGCCGCATCCTTTTGTCTATCCATCCTCTTGACCAATGACCATTGGCAATCATGCCTATCTCCTTCGACCTCGACCACTTCCAAGCCAATGTTGCCTTGGTTGTTTTTGCGTGTATGCTATTCCACGGCTGGTTAGCAGAATTGTCTGCAGACTTTTTTTTGACCCTTCACAAGTATAGGATCGTGAGCCAGTTGATCCCTACTACTTGTGACTTTTTCGTGTTTCTGGGAGCACTTCCTGAGCCCTGGATACCTGGGACACGACGACCATTTGGAGCTTCAGCTTAGATTGAGTGACCCGATCAGCAGACGACTAAATGCTGGGGCCCGGTTACTTCAATTTTGGCACTCCTTGACCCTTGACCATGCGACAATTTGACCTGACCCTCTTGTGAAGTGGACTACATGCAATCTCGACTATGGCAGCATTTTCACTCACTCTCTTCTATCCATTTCTCTGTCAAATCGACACTCGATCTTCGGTTCCCTTCTCTCGACTATCGCTTTGAGGGGGGAACACCTCATCCCTTTTCTGGGGTAACCAACTCTTGTTTTTGTCTTGCAGTTCATCTAGAACAACCAACAAGACAAAAAGGGGCAAATGTAGACACCGCAAACGTGTCTGCACCTTGGTTCTCCCCCTTGGCCCTTTCTCCCACCTAGTCCTCCTTGGTCCCTAACCCACCTAGGTCTTATTAATTAGAAATTAACATCTATTTTTAATTAAATTAGGCCCCCTTTCCACCCTACCCTTGCCACCTTGGATCCTCCCTTGAATCCCTCCACCTTCCCCCTAGCATTTATTAGGCCAAATCTCACCATTATATCCCCCCTCGTCCATTTTAGCATCCCCGTGACCGTTCTGCCCATGACCCCTCGCTCGGCGGCGTGCAAGAGTGGGCAGAGGCTATTTTTAGCCTCTGTGCCCATCCTGCGACCGCCGACGTCGGCGACCCTTCGGCCGACGTCGGCGAAACTGCCGGCGTCGGCAGCCTTCATTATCCCCTTCTGCATCCATTGCACCCCCTAGACTCTTGAGCTCGAAAACGGATTCTCTTGACGCTTTGGCTTTGATCTCTCCTCTATCTTGACCTCGTGCAATAGCAGCAACAGGTGAAAAGGCCCTGGATCAGCATCTTCTCCTTGCAGCAACTCTTCTGTGGCTCCAGCAACATCTTCTTCTCTCTTCATTTAGCAAGCTAAAGGTAAGCTAGTCTGGGTTTTTTTATTTCATTTTATTCATTCATCTATATTCTATTGTCTTTTGCTCCCTCTGTCCTTCCCCCTTGAGAGGCTGCAAAGCCTTCTCAGGCCCCATCCTCTGTGAATCCTCCTCTTCCCTGTCCTCTGTGTCTCTTTCAACTTCCTCACCCCTCTGCCAAAAAGACCTTGCAACAGGTACCCAACCCGAACCAGACCACTCCCCAATCCATCCAAACTTGTCTCCGTTCAGTGTCAGACCCGTCCACAGTCCAGCAAGCAACCCAGACCCGACTACAGGCCACAACCCCGACCGACCCCGGTCACTTTCCCAACCGACGTCGGCAGGATAGCCGACGCCGGCAGATCAGATAACCGATGCCGGCGACATTTCCGACCTCGGCGACTGTCTTCAGCCCAACAGCTCTTTCAGGTAATCATTTTGTTTTTTTCTTTCCTTTCTACTTTCTTTGTCATTTCTGTATTCTGGCATTCTGTCTTTTATCAGTCACTTATTTCATCAAAACAGTGGGTTGACCTCCCTTAAGGAAGTTTTTACACTTCTGGGAACAAGCCTTTTGCTTGGCAACCCACTGCCTATCTGTCTAACGTTTTTCTTGTCCTAGTTTCCTTTTTTTTCTTGCAGGTGTCATTCCTCCATAGCCAAAGAGGAGTGCTCACAAACGTCTGGATTTACAGTGCGCAATCTTTAGTCCAGGTACTTCCAAGCCTTGTCCATTACTTTCTTTTAGTTTCTTTCTTTTTAGTCTGAAAAGCGAAATTTGAGGTAGAAACATAGATCACTATAATTTTTCCTTTATCAAAATTCTACTGCCTTTATCATATCATTGTTTCTCTTCCTTTTATTTGTTGCAACTCTCTTATCTTATCAAATCACTATGTTTTCACCCTTTTCATCGATTTGTTATTCTTTGGCATCTCCTTCTACTTCTTAAAACTTCTAAATTTTACCTGAATTGCCATCTCTCCCCTCATACATCATACCTCTTCTATTTTTATTAAATTATCCTATACTCCTCTACTCATGCAAATCATCACCCCCTCTATTTTAATATTCTCTTCTTTTTATTTAAAAAGATGTTTTTTTTAAAAATCCAAAACTATCACTACCACCTATATTTTTAAGATCTTTTTATTCATTATTTTAATTTTAAAAAAATATTCATTTAATACTTTTTCATGCAAATTCTTTAAAATTTCTTTTGTCTTTACCTACTTCACTAAAATCTCCTTTATGCATGAATGTCTCCCTTTGAAAACTTCTCTTTGAGTTTTTTATTTTATTCCATAAACATGCATGATTTTATTATCTTCTTATCTTATTTTCTTTTCTTTCATGCAAGGATATCACTATGTTAGAGATTAGTAAATAATCTATTATTATACACTTTAACTTAGGGTTTCACTTATTTAATAAATTATGCATGTTTTTTTTAATCTTTAATCAAAGTCTAATTAAGTGCTAGTTTAATTCCACTTAGGGATAACTTCTTATTTAGGATATTTAAATTTATTTTTAACTTAATCATAAAAATATGACTATCTATTTACAAGATATTCAAACCAAATAATAATCCAATTATTTCAAAATAACTATTTTATTAAAATACTAGAGTATATGTATTTTATATAGTTATTAAAAACTCTTATACAAAAATACACCATATGATATTTGCCAAATATCATTTTAACCTTTCATTCTTTTAGGAAACCAGATTTTGTGTCCCCTTTGACTACCTAGTTATATAACAACATTAAGTCATATAGATTATTAAATTGTTAAGCATTATAATCTCTCCAACACATAAAATTATCATGGACCAATTATTATACTAATATAATTGTAGGATGTATAATAATTAATCACTAATTTAAATTCATAAACTAAAATATAATCACTCTAGAACATTCAAGCACTCCAAAACATATCAACTAGCTAAGTCATACAAGAATCAAATAATTTATTCTATTGTGGTGTGCATGTTTAGTTACTAGCAGTTCCTCTATCATCCTTCAATCATCTTATCCATGCCATCTTCTTTGATGATGTTCTCCTTCCATCATGATCTGAGGGTGGAATCAATAATGCATCTAACTCATGACAAGTAGGTAGTTAGTCTGAGTCATATATATATATATATATATATATATATATATATATATGTATATATGTATATATGTATATATATGTATATATGTATATATATATATATATATACAAATAATTTATTCTATTGTGGTGTGCATGTTTAGTTACTAGCAGTTCCTCTATCATCCTTCAATCATCTTATCCATGCCATCTTCTCTGATGATGTTCTCCCTCCATCATGATCTGAGGGTGGAATCAATAATGCATCTAACTCATGACAAGTAGGTAGTTAGTCTGAGTCATATATATATATATATATATATATATATATATATATATATATGTATATATGTATATATATATATATATATATGTATATATGTATATATATATATATATATATATATATATATATCAATCAATGATGCATAACTAACAAATATACATCTACAATATAGAGAAATAAGATAGTATAATTGTCACATAGTCAATGCATTATATAAACTAATGCACATATAATTATCCCATAATCTGAAGTTATTATATGATCTTTATATAGAGAATTAACACATGCAAATATATTTGACATCAAACACACACAAGAATATTCAAATACAGTATATTATTACACTCAATAATATACTTTTATTACATACTTTTTATTTTTACATTAATTATTTTGAACACACTTACAAATATATATGACCTCTAATTTCTATAATAAGGGATTCCCAAATCCCTACAAACTCTCAACCACTTACCCATATAGTAATAATATATTAGAAACTCTCTTTATAATGTATATCTAATAACAAACACTATATGTGACAATATAATATCTATCTAATATCATAATATTATTATATAACAATATTCTGATTAACAAACTAACTAATTATATTTACCTGTTGGTAAACATTAGCCTGTAAATACTTATCTTTACACAATGTAAAATCTAGAGTTCCCAAAATTATCTCCCATAGTTTTTAAATGGTATAAAATATCTCATTTTCTAATTGTATCATGCCACCTCTATGTGCTCATGATATTCTCTACATACATGTACCATCACACATCTCTTCCTTCACACTCATCTGCAATTGGTTCTCTAGGTTCACCAAGAACCTTACAAAATGGTTTTCATAGGTTCACTAATAACTTAAAAAAAAAAAATCTCAGGTTCACTACTAACCTTATAACATGTTTTTTTTAGGTTCACCACTAACCTTAAAAAATGGTTTTTTGAGGTTCACCAATAACCTTATAAAATGGTTTTCATAGGTTCACCACTAGCCTTACAAAATGCTTTTTATAGGTTTACCACTAACCTTTCATCATGATTGCTACAATACTTTTTAAATCAACATTCTCCATTGTAAATTTATAAAAGGGGTTACATGGGAATGCCATTCATAAGGGAATAGGTAAAACTTTTCTTATTTTTCATACATTCTTAAAAATAAATATAACTACCACACCACACTAAAAATATTTAAATCCACACAACTAAAAATAACACACCACACAAAATGTCACCAAATAATTGGTGCAAACCCATCATTAGAGACTAATGAGAGGTTACTAAAAGACCTCCAACCTTTGTGTATCCTCCAGCCTCTAGTTGAGGAAGTTGCTCACTTAGCCAATATCTCAATTAAGATCATATTGTTTATGACAAGATTCCCTACAATTTGGATATTGCATATAAGTGAAAATGCATCCGTGACTCTAAGCCTAAACAACTTTGACTTTTTTGACATATGAACACTTTTGATTTTCCAACTTTACTCTTTTTGACAATAATGACTTTTAAAGGCATTTTGACAACATATGACTAATGACATTATCTTGATGTTTTCTAAATGATAATAAAATGGACTCATAATGACTTTATACCTTTTAAAATGACTTGAAAATAACTTTATTGTTTGGATAACCATATGACTCTCTTTTTGTTTTTATTTTAACATATAAAGAGAGGACTCACGACATTTTAATAATGTTTGACTTATAAATGAAAAAAGATTAGAATAATAAGTAAAGCTCTAATAACCAATTCTATTTAGACCTTTAAAATATAACAAAAAACCTATTATTATAAAAATTGATAAAAAGGATAAAATAAATAAAAATATGCTTTTTAACAACTAATAACCCGATGTAATATCTATGACTACCAAAACATTTTAATGCAAACACTGTATAAGATACTGAAAATATAACACTTGAAAATCATGATTGCTAAGAATGTGGGACATAGGAGGATTTGATTGTGTATTAACTTACACAAATAATCGTTAAAGTTAATTTGATGGCAATTTAAACTCATACGTAGGTCTAAAGGGAACAAAACTTGACATGCAAAAATTAAATGGTCATAAAATCATATACACCAAACTATCAATTATATTGAACATGGATTGAAGGGAGATGTAAACGAAGCACATGTTAAATTAGGCCAAGATGTAATCTTGTCAACATAGTTGCAAAGAGAGAATAGGCTGCATTCAAGATCATGGGAATGAAAGAAGATGTTAGGTAGGTTGCTTAAGTATATGTGTATAATTTAAACCATCAAGTGCATAAAACTGATCCAATTTAAATTAAATCTACTCCCATTTGAAAACTTCAAAACCAAAACAAGGTATCCCAAGTTGAATTTTGATGCAAATAGGCATGTAGTAGAACAATCTAGATATATGGGTACTAATCAAAAAGAACAATTTCACTATGGATAAATGGTGTTGGGATGTACTTTAGATCTAGAAGATAATAAAAGACATCGATATGTAGAACTTGCATAAATAAACCAAATACATTGAAGTTTAGATGCTATGTAGATTTAGTTGTGTTCACCATTCTAAAATCACTTTTTGAGTCTTCAACATATATGAGCCATAGAGAGAAATGACAATCATGAAACCAAATCCAAAGTTGAATACACAAAATTCTAATTATAAAGAGAAGTATGAATATTTATACTTTCAATCACATGGGTGAAATAAGAAAAATATAATAACCCCTCACAAATCCATTACATATCCATTATGGAAGGGACTTGACATGACTCTAGTACCAAATGAAACTATTACTGGATCTTTATATAGATAATTAAGACATGAAAGGCTATTTGAAGTTAAACACACATAATAATATTCAAATAAAATATATTATTACACTAAATAATATACTTATATTACATACTTTCTATTTTTCCATTAATTTATTTGAACACACTTACAAATATATAGGACCTCTAATTCTTATAATAAGTGATTCTCAAATAATTAAAAACTCTCAACCACTTACCATTAAAATAATAATATATTATAATATATATTTTTAATATATATATATATATATATATATGTATATATAACACTATATGCAACAATATAATATCTATCTAATATCATAATATTGTTATATAACAATATTCCAATTAACAAACTAACTAATTATATTTACCTCTAAATACTCAACCTATAAATGCTCAACCTTACACAATGTTAAAATATATATTTCATAAAATAATAATTATATCTATTATATCTCATAACAAATAAATAATAACTATAATAACCATAATAATTCATGGATTCAAAGGTTAATTTACTTAGGGTGAAATTGAGATGTAACACACAGAATAGCTACGGGTCTACCTCTTCAAATAACACTCAAGGGTTTTGAATTTAAAAATGATTATGACAAATATAAAAAGATATATTAATACTATAAATACATTTATCTACCTTATAATCTTTCATAGTAGGCTTAAAACCCTTTGTCATACATGTATCCCTTCAAAACATTCTCCTAACTCCATTATTGATTGTCAACTGACTGAGGCATGAATATTACAAAATATTGGATGATTAAACTAATTATGTGAATTTTAAGATAAAATATAAATATTAAAATGGCCATGAAAAACATTTTTACCAAATTTTGGAGCTTAACTCCACCTGTATAGGCTTCAACACTCAAATCTTCCAAGACTAGTTTAGGTTGCTTGTGTGTCTCAAAAGGTTCATGACTAAGATTGATTTTCCACTCTTGTGTTTAGTTTTTTTAAGGTGAGAATGAGAATTATATGATGTTATGAAATAATAAATAACTAATTTTTATCTTACCAAGTCTCTTTAGAACCCCATATAGCTGATTACAAAACAATATCTTCTCACTTCCTTCTAGCTTATATTCTACCAATATTGGTTATAGGTTTTGATTAGAGGTAATGATGATATTTATAAGTATTAAAGGTGATTTTAATGAATATATCCATGTTTTTTCATGTTTATTAAAGTATTTAATCACCTCATATCTCAAAGAGTCATGTTTACCCTCAAGATGTTGAAATTAATTCAACACTTTCTTGATTTGTTGTAGGTTAAGGTCTGACTGTAGGGTTCTCTTGACCACAACCTTATACTTTATAATCTCACTTCCATTGCATTTAACTTATTAAAAACCACATATAAATTATTAAAATGTCACATATCTCAAAATTATCTCAAAGGTAGTGTTTGGGGATTAAACATGATGTAGTGAAAAGAGTATGTGAAGTGTATGTCAAGACCATATTAAAGGGTCTTATGCAAGAATAACCACACCATAAAAAGATATATGTTTTTGAGGATATTAAAGGAGGTATAAATAGTGCAAATTAAACCTAGGATTCTAATAATAACCTTAGCATATGTTAAAATTCCTTAAGGTATGCTAAACTGAGAGTATGAAGTGTTTGAAGATAATTGAGGGTGAGTGATCCATGAGAGCTTAAGTAAATTTTGAGTCACTTTAGTGAAGGACATATGAAATAAATTAAACTAGTGTAAATAAAAAATCCAAGAAATATTGATATTCTTCTCTCTCATGAACCATACAATCTCTCTTATTTACTTGCAGACTATAGATTAGCAGTGTATGCCTTCATGATATCCATATTACCTCAAACATGTGGAAATAATATGAATAATATCATGATAATTATTTTCATACTCATTAAAATATACATAAACTTTCATTTTTCTATCATGATGCCTAGACGAGGAGAAATCTCAAAAAAATTATTGCTTGCTTGGATGAAGGCATAGTGAGTGCCTTAGCTTATTAAGGATGGTTCATGAAGGAGAGAGAGAGAGATAAAAATTAAAAATAAATTTCAAAATATGTAATCCCTTTTATACCCCTTCTCCTTCTCAAAATTTTAGATCTTTATTTTCTCTCTTATGGCCATACTATCTGCAAACCTAAAGGGATCTCTTAATGTGTAAGGAACTAGGTGAAGGGAGGGAAATTGTTTTGATCATGTATGATGTATTCTACCTTTAATACTATTTTAATCACCTTAAATTAATTCATATTAAATCTCTTGACCTTTTCTATATGGGAAAGGTCATACAAATTCGTACTCCTTGTATGAAAACACATGAAAATGGCCCTTTTCTTGCATATTATTCACACTACATGTTTGGAACCAAAAATTTAGGGAATACGAGGAATAATAAAATTAAATATAGAGATTAAAATAAGTAAAAAATATTTTTACATCAAAATAGGAGCATATTTGGCATGTGGGAGCTCTTGGAGGCCAAAATAATGCTTTAAAGTTATATGAGGAGATATTTACAAATCATGAAACTTTTGAATTAAGGTAATTACATAAATATTAAGGTGATTGAATGTATTTTTGATTATTAGTGGGTTTATTACTCTAATTTTATCATTTAAAGGCTCAAAAACCTCTTTTTTAGGCAAAATACACAGTATCTAAAAGGAGATTTACCACTAAATGTCATAGAATGTATGTTATAGCCTTCTAAAAGGCCTCAAATAAAATTCAACACACCTTTCAAAGCTTATAAATATACACATACCTTTGATATACCAAACTATGCTAAATAATCTCATGATGATTCATTAGCTATTACAATACCATGGTAAGAAATTGAAACTCACTCCCTTCATCTGACAATTAAAGAAATATTGATGATCAAGCACATCCATTGAGGACCAAGGATATTTGGACATGAAAAGTTTTTAGTGGCAGGGGTTGGAATTATGCCTTGATAGGCTAAATTTCCAACATGACCTTACATCTATGGAACTATTTAGGCAATGTCCACTTACCTAGTGCATTTAGAGTCTACTCAGCTACCCCTTCCTTTCCTTTTATTCCCCCATTTTTATTTTTTTGTTTCATTGGATCCTATCATCTAGGGGACATATTTTTTTCCTATTTGTTTTCTATTTTCACTAACATTATTATCCATTATTTATGTTTTTTATGTTGGTTGTTTTGTTTTTTTTTTTTCTTAGTATTTTTTATTCCTATTTATTTTCTTGTTTTCCTATTTGTTTACTTTCTTGTTGTGACTTAACTTAGTATATCTATGTTCATTGGGTGATTCCTTGTGAATTATACATCATTCCATCCATAATCATATGTCAACATTATCATCATGGTTTTTATTATTGGTACATTATTTTTAGTTATTTATTGTATTGTCTGTCAGTCCTTATATTTATTTTAGCTAAATTATCATGGTGTTTTCTATCATGGTTCCTACCATCACATGTTATATTAAAAATTTTATCAAGAAATACTACAATCAATGTGGCCATGATACTTCTCCTTAGAACCTGAATGATTCCTGATCTATCCCCAATCATTTCCCAAATATAAAGTAATTAAATCATGAAATAATTTTAATCCTTTCTAGTTAAGATGTGTACCTCCATACTAGTAGGTTGCCCATATTCATCTTTATTATCTATAATATCTTACTCTTACTCTAAAAGTATGATTTTAGAATGTAAGCCCCTTATTCAAATTTGTCATATTACTCACATCAATCTACAAATTATTCTAACTACCTTTGGGAAAATCATTGTGTATTATCCCACCCATAGATCCAATGACTATAACTACCTATAGTCAAATCATTGTATTTTGATCTATCTCAAGGTTAATGATTATAACAACCTTTGAGGAAATAATTATCATTGTTATGCCTAACTAAGACACATTTTCATTGTGATAATGCTTATAACCATCTTTGGATAAACCATTTTCTATATCTACCCAATTGGGGCATGTTTTCATCCTACCAATGATTATAACTACTTATAGGCACATCATTATTTTCCATTTTAATGATTATAACTTCCTCTCGGAAAATCATTATCTTATTACCCTTATCCTTTCGCTAATGAATATAACCACCTTTGGGTAAATCATTATCCTTTTTATCCTACCATGCCAATGATTATAATTTCTTATGGAAAAATCATCCTATTTATCTACTCAACTAGGGAAGCTCATTATGCCATTGATTATAATCATCTATGGGCAAATCAATCTTTTTCACCCCATTTTTTTTGGTCCCATCATTTCCTTCTTTTTAGGGACTGATTGATGACCCTTTCTATCGACCATTCCCTCAAAGGGGCATCCAAATCTCATCCATTACCATTAAATTAGTAGTCATATAAGATCTTTTCATTCTTTTAGAAGATGGTACTATGTTTATAGCTTGTAACACCTTCCCAAATAAGGGAGAACTTTAGACATCCAAATCTAGCCACAACTAGATTTTGATTAGAATTTAGATTGATTCCTACCAACCATTGTAAATTAAGTATAAGAATCACTGAATGTCCTAAATTTGGCCTTAAATCATTCATCAATGCTTGAAATTATGTTGAGGAATCCTTATTTTGGATACTAGCCCATATGCAATAATAACCTCTCATGGATTCATCCCTAATCACCTTGTAACATAACAAATGTCAATTTATCCTATAGACCTATTAAATGGGTTACTTAGTCAAATCCTAAAAGAGATAAAATGCTAATAAAATTGAATTAAATAATTAAACAATATTAAATGCTTATTTGAATTATCTATTTTCAATTAATGAATATCTAAAAATGAAAATTCAAAAATTCAAAATATAAAGCTTTTTCATCATTGCCTTTATGAGTTATCAAGATCTTTAAAAACATCATAAAATATATAGTTTGAGATCCATGCCTAGTAACTAAAAATCATAATTACATGACAATGATTAACTCAACTAGAGTTATTCTCAACTCACCTAGGCTTAGTTTGAAACCATTCCATGTTTAAATTCAACATTAACTCACCTTGGGTGAGAGTTAATTCTTGAGGCTATAAATACAATGTCATACCCCTTTCATTTATAAGATCAGATATTGTAGATTTATTATCCAATATTTCCTTCATAATACTTATTCAAGTAATGTTACCATGCCCAAATATTAAAACAAGCAATCAAAGCCAAGATGCCAAGGAGTGAAGGAGCCAAGCAAGATTCATTGTCAAAGACTTCTTGATGTATAAACCATTCAATAAGCCACTTGGAGCTCCAAGTAAGGTAAAGGAATGCATTATTTTATTAATTTGTTATGATTTCATATGTTTAATTATTACCTAAGCTCTCCCTAGTATCTAGGATAGAGGTGTTAGTATTTTAGTGTGTTGTTTTAAGTTTTATTTCTTAGACTAACCCAAGACTGAACTCCCTTGTACATATTCCTTGATCACAATAACTAGTGTTACCAATCATGCCAAAATTTTTAACATATTAATTTATAAAATAATACAAGGATCCCAATGACAAAATAGACTCCATATTAATAGATATCATCAAAATGAAATATTCTAGGAATAAAGCATTGCAAAACTTCAACAAACATCAGAATGTGGTTAAGAGATGGTTCAACAAGAGAGAAAAATTCAAAGCATTCATGATCTCTAGCTTGGTGTTATTAGAGGACAAATCCCATGAGAAAAAAGGAATGCATAAGGATTTTACCCTACTTTGGATAAGACAGTATCAAATTTTTGAGATCTTGGCTAATAATACATTCTATTTGAAAGATCTTCAAGGTAACAATTTGACATATCTAGTTAATGGACAATTTTTAAAGCATTACTTCATGGATGCCCCATTTGAATAGGTGTCTAAGTAATGATATATGTTATAGTAGAAGTAGGGGTAGGTTAGATTTGATTCATTAGTTAGCTTATTGCTTTCAGTCATTTGCTTTCATTAGAATAGTTTGTGTTTTCTATATTATCTCTTTTTCTTTCATTAGTTTTCTTACTTTATAGGATAGTTTTCTTTTGATTTCATGGTAGTCTAAGATTGGTTAAATCCTAGTATAATCAAATTAGATTTTGAGGTTTTTTTAATCTAACTTAAATCAATGGGTGTTACATACTATAGTTTAAAATTCTTAATCTAGATAAGAAATGAGAGAGTTAGCCATGAACATGTCCTATTTCTAATGATTTCATCAGTTATGTGAAATTTTATCTCATGGTCATATGAAAATTTACAATATTTACTTATCCCCTTGGGTCAAATGCATACAAAATGTTAATACTTGTTTAAGGTAATAACCATGGACATGGGAAAAAGTTGACAGGGACATTTTGATTAAACCAAAACTTTACTAAGACCAGCTCATGGTGGTCACCTTCTTCCCTCTTTTATTCAAAAATCATAAATAAAAGTTTAAAAATAATAGGCATAATCCAAAATTCCAAAATTAAATCAAAAAAAGATTCAAAAATTCCACATGATGAAATAAGATCAATGTATCATGTATCATGGAAAATATGAAGAAAGGAGGAATAAGTGATCAAAGGTATCTCTATCAAAGTTATAGATTCCTAATTCCCCAATGTCTATGTACCTAATTCCCAATCAAAATGAAACCTACAGCTTAGCCCCATGTCTTTGCCTAAAACCCTAGGAAAATAGATAAAGAACATCACTTCCCATATATAGATCCAAGGTATAAGTTAAGTTAGTATGTTGCCAAGATCACTAAGAGTCTTTTTTTTTCGTTTATAATTTAATTATTTATTTTGGGATTATTTTATGGTTGATATTGGGATTGAAAAACTATGGATTCTGGGTTATTGAAATCTCAAGAGTATTCAACTTTGTGAGTTGCCATTTATTGTATTCAACACACCCCACCCTGCATTTTTATTTGAAAAGTGGGGACCCCTTTTGTTTTTTAGAAACTAATATTTTATCTAGGTATTTACATATTTTTAATGGGTATTATGGCTATTATTATATGTAGAAACTCGGTGTTTTAAACATTGAATCACATTGGGGTACACTTATTTCCATTTAAAAGACTTGTTCAAACTAATCTATCAATAGAAAGTTAGGAAGAATTACTTTGCATGATATGTATTCAGATTAGATTTATCTTTGGGAGGTTTTCATTTGGATACTTTGTTTCAAAAAAATTCTCTTCATAAGCTTTATTTTTAGGACTTTTCTTCAAAAGTTTTGTTCCATTCAAAAACTTTAGTCTTCATGAACTTTCTTTTGAAAACTTTGTCCTGATTGGTAGCTTCTATTTAAAATATATTCTTTGGAAAGTTTCTCTTCAAAAGCTTTGTCTTAAAAACTTTATCTTCAAATTTTTTTCATCAAAAACTTTGGACTTCAAGAACTTTCATTTAGAAGACTTGTTTTGGGTACTTTCTATGAAACTACTTCTCCCTAAACCACAATATTTCCAAATATTACTTAGTCTTTAAAAGCTATTGTTTTGAAGACTTTGGTATAACATATTTCAAAATAAATTTCTTTAAAGAACATTCTAATATTTAGTGTCTTTTGGGCCTGAAAGTGAAGTTTGACTTCCCTTGAATGGACCACATAATGATAAATGGAAAAAGGGGAAAGACAACGCCATGGCACCCTGAATGATAAAACATCTCATGTGATATAATCACTAAGATAAGGTGGTCAAGTTAGAATTTAGTGAAGGTGATGTGCTCATAGATGTTGGAAATTAATGGCACATGAACTAGAAATGAATACAAAAATCTATAACATCAATCCCCCCAACCAAGTTCATCTCATTCAATTTTCAAGATATCAAGTAAACTTAAGCCTTCTATAATCTTACAACACCTAGTTGTGACCAGGATGATTTACAATTCACATAATTTAGTTTAATAAACACCACTTTTAAAATCTTGAACTATACCAACATCCATTAAATAGTCATGGTGTTGTCATCTAGGTCATATAAAGGACCCTTGACACCCTTCATGTTCTCTATATAGTATTTTACTGAGTATTTAGACATAATTTTTTATGCAACTATATTTTATGGCCATTATTTAAATTATAGTCATTGTGTAAAACTCAAGGGACACATTCATGAGGTATTTGAGTCTCCCAAACCTGAATGTTACATTTTATTTTCACATTTTAGTTACTTGGAACAAGTTCAATAATGTGAAACGAGCATTATCAATGTGGCTTCTCCCATGGAAAACATGTACTATAAATTTACAAATTAAAAATCCATACCGATCACCCAATTCATGATAGGGATTCATGTAATCATATTACTATTGAATAGTCTCTTTGGACATGTAAGAAACCACTTCCTATATTTGGAATGGGTTCCCATGCTAGACCTACTTAGTAATTTAGAGTACACCTATGCATTAAAGGAATTAGTTAACACCTACCTCCAAGAAAAAATTATATACAATGATAGAAGGACACATTGGGGAAAATTCTATATGATGTCATATCTATTAGATTTATTCATGAAAATGGTATACATACACAATAGAGTCCTATGGGATCCCAACCCATATGTTATCAATAATTAAATATGTGATTATTACTCTTTTTTTACATATACTCATATGTCAAGAACATCTCCAAGATTGTAGAGGATCTCTACCATCAAGTCTAGTTGGCCATTCATAATTAGATTTTTTCTAGGTTTTTACCTAGCATAAAAAAAAAACTTGATAATATGGGAGACTGTTGTCTTTACCCTAACTACACTATCATCATGGTTGTTTTTCATAAGGTGTATCCTCTTCAACTTCCTATTTTTTTTCTATACAAGGAAACTAAATCAGATACTTCCTTCTAGATATGGAATGGTATAAATAAAGAGCTAACAAAGAATAAGAAATCTACCTTCCATGGCTCCCACATCACTATTTAGAGGATGTATTACACCAAAAGGAGGTAGTTTAGGGAAGTTGAAAATGCAAGGAAAGCATATGTATTGCCTAGTCTCCCCCATAAGGATAGGGGACCCCATGGGAAATTCTAATAAAATATCCACACCCTTAGTCTCACATATAAACATGATCCATTTGATCATGATTTTCTATTTCTAAATGTGAAATGATAAAGAGGTGAAGGAAAGAGTAGTGTCAGTAGGATTGAGTGAGGACCTATTGAGGGTACTACAAGCTAAACCTATATACACATAATATTTTTAAATTTTATAAAATACTAATGCTTTACATATTGGAGGAACTCATCAAGATTAATCTCTCTGAGTACATAACATAAGGGGTGCATCAATAAATTGGTGGGTAGACCTTTAGTACTTCACAAGATTATTTTCCCTTATTTCCACATTATTACCAATCCAACCAGATCCTGTAACCTTTCCCTAAGATACTTCTCCTTCCTTGAGTATTCCACCAATACTTTCCTCTTTCCATTCCTCTTTTTCTTGCCTTAACACCCTTTTGGATATTTGGCTATACTAGGTCAACTAGGTCAACCCAATATAGTTTAGGGGTATCCTTTACTTTATCAACTTGTTATCCCTTTGGTTGACCTAGCTCAGACCTAATAAATTATCCCCAAAAACACAATGGGTTGACTAGGTCAACCCTCTATAGTCAATTTTCTAAGAAGGGTTTGGTGTAAGAGCCACCTATATATACAAGATCATTTTAGTCATTATTCATATCTATAATCAAGAGTTATTATTTGCTCATGATTCTTCACAATCTACTCTTCCACCATTCTACTTGAGGAGATTTATCTTAGGTTTCTTATTTGGAAAATCTAGTATTATTTATATGTCTTGGATGTTTTGGCCTTTCTTAGTGATCCTTACAAACCAAAAAAACCTCTTGTGAAGCCTCTTTAGCCAAGGGAGATATTGAGTCTCAATGGGTTCACATTTAGGTATGTATATTCTAACTTTGTTCTCCTCTCTTTTAGTAGATAGAAGTAGCATAAGTGTTGGCTCAAATAATACTATCTTTCATATTTTATGTATTAGGGTGTTCCTCATACTTACTTTAATTGAAGTTCCCTATACAAGTTTGTTTTATTGTTTCTAACCCCCACTTTGTGCCATAAGCTTTGGTGTGCACTAAATTAGATTTACTTTCTTGTTATTAGAATAAGTGAATGTTTTAACCTTAGGAATCCCTAATCATGTTAGACTATAGGCTATGAAACCCTTCCTATCATGATGTGCTGTGATAAATGATTCCCTAATCAAGTCTAGTGGATCCCCATATTTGTCATGCTCTCACTTAAAAAGTGTATCTCCATTTGAAAGTGTAGGTATGCTCTATCTTCTTTGAGCCAAGATTGATTTATAGACATGATGAATTTTTGATTGCATACATTCTAGTGAACTTGATGTGAAACTAACCCTTGTAATATTTATTACACTTATTTCATTCTTTTGATCATTATTTTTATCTTATATTTTGACATACTGGATCAATTATATCGACCTAGCTATTTTTATCTATGCACAAGTTTCCAACAATAGGCAAATGGATTGAACTAGTCAACCCAGTATAGGTTTCTAGCCTTTCAAACACCCATTTCAACCTACTAGTTCAGCCAAATTGACCCCTTATAGTTTTAGCACTTTTTAGCAGGCTATTATACATCTTGATTGATCATGTCAACCTAGTTTGTAGGTTTTTTAAGCATACTTTAGTGTTATTCATCAACACTATTTATTAATTAAATATCTAATCCACTAAGGTTCATTATACCTCTCTACTTCTCTCTTTTTTATCTTTCCTTTCATAATTTTTAGTCTACAAATCTGCCCTTGCACAATCAATTAGATTGACACTACCAACCTAGTTTTGTGTTCTATGTGTCATTTGACATAACTAGATCAACCCTATTGACCCAATTCATTTTTAGACCTTAATTCCATAGTATAGGTTCAACACTATCAATCCTATTCTATATTTTCTTCATACAGTGTCAACACTATACCTTGTTTCAAAATTTGGAATTAACCTCATATTTATTCGTAATTAATTCATATTTCTTTTCTTGTTGTCTGCATGCTAAGAATAGTTCACATAGTCTAATTAGGGGGTTTTCTAATTAATCTCTTATTTTCACTATTTATATATGTTGGGGATCAACCAAAAATTTGATTACACTTATGAAAGCAATAAACGCGGAATTAAATCAAATAGATAAGTAACTAGAATGATAAATAGCAAAGAACAAGAGATATAAGAAACCACCCTGAAAACTTGTATTAAACTCTTTACAGAAGGAATACAATTAAAGAAACTTATTTCTTCCACACCTCTCTCAGATGTACAGATCTCTCTCTAGATCTCTTTCCCTCAAGAGCTCTCTCTCTCAAGTACAATCAACTCTAACAACCTGGAATGATTCACCTATACAATTCTGTACTGTTCTTTCAACATACCAATACATTACAATGAGCTAAGAAGAATTATCCTAATTATATAATAATTAGGATACTTGAGCATGCATTTACAACCAATAGTTAAGCCTCTTGAACAAGGGCTCTAAAAGTAGTCTTACTAATAATAGAGACGCAAACTTAAGACTATGACTTAATCTCATCATGCAAACACTCAATTCTATCCATGGAAATAGCTCTCTAGATGCATAGTTAACTGACATCAGTTCCTACCTACTTGCTTATGACTGATGTCAACTGATTACTATTGATGCTAACATCTCCTAAACTTCTCCTGACTAACGTCGATCGCTCTTGACCGACGCCAGTGACTGTGTAAACCTACAACTATCAAATGCACTCCTTTGGTGAAGCTTTTAGGCTCCACACCTTAACAATCTCCCACTTGGAGATAAATAGCTACACCAATACCTGTACAGCAACATCTTCTAGCTCCTCCATCTTCAACTCAATCATGAAGACCAATAGAAGTTAAATGAAGATTTAACTTCTCCTTTGTAACCGGCTTGGTTAGTATATCAGCAGGATTCTTATTTGTATGGATCTTCTCCAGCTTCAACTCACCATCCTCTAATACCTATCTTATGAAGTGGTACCTAAGCTATATGTGCTTTATTCTTGAGTGAAAGGCTGAGTTCTTAGCCAAATGAATTACACTCTGACTATCACTGTATAATCTGCAACTCTCTTGCTCCTTTCCAAGCTCTTTCAAGAATCGTGTCATCCATATCATCTCTTTGCTAGCCTCTGTGACTACAATATACTCTACTTCTGTAGTTGAGAAGGCAACAACCTTCTACAACTAAAAGCTTCACCTAAGGCAAATAGGGAGGTTTTTGGAGCTTGATAGTCACTGGCATCAGCAGGCCAAAACCGATGTCGATCAGGGGACAGTGTAAGGGAAACTGGCATTGGCAGGAGATCGACTGGCATCGGTCACCTCCAGTCAGGCAGGGACTGACGTCGATCACCTGTGGCAGTCAGAACTGCTATTGATGAACAATCAGTTAAGTGAACATGGAGTTTGCATGTTGAAGACCAGTTTGAGTCTTTGAGCCGCTTGTCTAAATTAGTGTATACATGATATCTATATAATAGACTCATGGGCTGTATTGTTAAGTGTTGAACTTGGAGAACCCAAGTAGAACTTGGAGAGTTCTTCCCATGGTGGAATCAAGTAGGATTCCCCATGTATGTAAGATCAGGTTGGTCTGTAGGGATGTGTGTATGCAAGGGTTAGAACAGGATCGGTGGGGGAGCAAGATCAAGGTAACAACAATACATTAGGAGCAGGATCATGGTGAGATCTACTTGGAGTACCGGCTCATACTCAATTGTACTGGATGTACAGTGAGGTGAATAACAACGTGTGTTAGCTATGTGTTGTGACCTATGAGAGAAGATTACTCAGGTGGAAAGATTACTTGGAGCCCTTGAGGAGGAAGCCTCATAGAGGTGGAAGAAGAGTGTGATCTCTTTATTGTAATTTCCTTTGTAATGAGTTGAATACAATTGTGTGTTGCCTCTCATTTTCTGTGTTTTCACATTGTTAGTTATTTATTCTTCTATGTATTTTTGCATGTTTAAGTTGCTTATTCAAAGGTAATAATGTGTGCTCTTAAATCTGACAAGTTGTGTCAGAGCTTTAGGGAACTTAGGTCCTATCAAATGGTATCAGAGCTTGGCTATAGGTTTTAGATCTTGATACCAACAAGTGGTATCAAAGCTCAGGTTCACTAACAGGTGGTTCAGATCGGTGTAGTGTGTCTTGATTACAGGGTACTCACAAGGGTTTCTGCAGGAATTTCTATTTGAGTGGGAGAAGCAATGGTAGAAGAAAGTAAACTGAGAATGGAGAAGTTCAATGGAAAAAATTATCAACATTGGAGAATGCAGATAGAGGATTATCTGTATCAGAAAGATTTATACTTACCATTAGGTGGGATTGCAAAGAAGCCCACAGACATGGATGATGAAGAATGGGAATTTCTTGATAGAAAGGCTTTGGGGTCTATAAGACTAAGTCTAGCATCTACTGTGATATCTAATTTATCACAAGCAAAGTCTATGGTAGAGTTAATGACTACTTTAGCAAATTTGTATGAAAAACCCTCAGGTTCTAATAAGGTATATCTTATGAAGTAGTTATTTAATTTGCATATGCAAGAAGGTGGATCTGTATCTAATCATCTAAATGATTTCCATGGAATTGTAAATCAATTAAGTTCAGTCAATATTGTGTTTGATGATGAAATTAAAGCTCTTTTAATATTATGTTCTTTGCCTGAAAGCTGGCATAGCTTAGTAATGGCAGTTAGTAATACTGCATCTGCTTCAAATATTTTAAAAGTAGAGGTTGTAACTCTAAAACCTATAACCAAGGCTCTTTCACCTTGATCTTGCTCCCCCACCAATCCTATTCTAACCCTTGCATACACACATCCCTACAGACCAACCTGATCTTACATACATGGGGAATCTTACTTGATTCCACCATGGGAAGAACTCTCCAAGTTCTACTTGGGTTCTACAAGTTCAACACTTAACAATACAACCCATGAGTCTATTATATAGATCTCATGCATACACTAATTTAGACAAGTATCTCAAAGACTCGAACTGGTCTTCAACATGCAAACTCCACGTTCACTTAACTGACTATTCGTCAACAATAGTTCTAACCACCACAGGCGATCGACATCAGTCCCTGCCTGACTGGAGGTGACTGACACTAGCCAATCTCCACCATCAGTAAGAAATAAATAGAATAATGAAGGAGAATATTGAATTAGAGGTTTACTCACCCTTTTTGACCTCCTGATGGGCATCTGAGACTCATCCATAACACGCTGTCTGCCCAAATTCTCTGATAGTGACCGACCTCGATCACCTCTAGACCTGTTACTGGTTGATGCCGATTCTGCCTGACCGACGTCAGTTCCTATCCTATCGACATCGGTCTCTATCTAACCGACATTGATTTCTATTCTACCGACACTGGTTCTTGCCTGGCCAACATCTGTCTTTGTGTTTTCCTGCAAGTGATTATTTCTTTTTCCCGTGAGCTCATTTTAGACCGTCACCTCGTCCAATTCTCCATTACTCTACCCAGATTGATTCAGCTTCTTCAGTTGATCACTATACATCACTTTTTCATTAAAAACATCATCATGGCTCCTAATTATCTTGTTAGTTCCTAATTCCAAAATCTGAAACTGAAATCATCAGAGCCATAGCCAATAAATGTGCACCTCATAGACTTAGCATCTAGCTTCTTTCTATTTTCCTTATCAACGTGCATAAAGGCTTCACAACTAAAAAATTTGAGAAATGAGAGAACTACCTTTTTACCTATCCATGCCTCTTCTAGAATTCCACCATCCAGAGCTATAGAGGGTCCTCTGTTAATTAGGTACACTGTAGTGTCAACAACTTCTACCCAAAACTCTAAGGGCAAACTAGCATCCAATCTCATACATCTTGCATGCTCCATAATTTTTCTATTCATCCTTTCAGTAATTCCATTCTACTGAGGTGTCCTTGGAACCATCCTTTGCCTATGGATTACATGCATATAACAATACCAGTTGAACTTATAGCTTCAAAACTCACCACCATTATCAGATCTCAGGCACTTCAATCTTCTGCCTGTTTCATTCTCAACCATAGCTTTCCAAATCTTAAAAGTCTCAAATACATCAGATTTCTTCTTAATACAATAGATCCATACCTTTCTTGTAGCATCATCTATGAATAAAACATAAAACTGTGATCCTCCAATAGAAGCTACCTGAGCCGGTCCCCACACGTCTGTGTGAACAAGCTACAACTTATGCTTCTTCTTTGTTGATCTAGTCTTGAGAAAACTCACTCTCTTCTATTTCCCAAAAAAATAGTGCTCAAAAAAATCCAGATCTATGCTTTTCAAATCTGAAAGCTTACCTTTAGACTTAAGAATAGACATTCCCTTCTCACTCATGTGGCCAAGCCTTGAGTGCCATAATTTTGCATCCACATCTGAAGTAGATAATACATAAGGAGAATTGTTAGTAACATAATTACATAAATAGAGAGTACCTACTCTCTTACCTCTGGCCATAACAAGTGCACCCTTGGTCACCTTCCAAGATTCAGCTGTGAGAGTCACTGTACAACCCTCATCCCCTAACTTTCTTGTAGAAATCAAATTTCTCTTCAAGCTAGGAACATGCATAACATCTCTCAACACCCATGTGTTTCCATTCTGCATTTTCAGCTACACTTTACCTTTGCAAATAATTTTACAAGGCTCATCATCCCCTAAATACACTATTCTAAAATCTCCATGGATATATTCACTAAAATATTCTCTATTAGGGGTAGCATGAAAATATGCACCAAAATCTAACACCCAAGATTCTATATTATTATGCAAAGAGAATATTAAAGCATCTTGTGCAATACCTGCAACCTTTGCTTCTTCTTTTCCTTCATGTTGATTGTCCTCCTTAGGCTTTGACCAGCAATCTCTGCTTATGTGCCCCATCTTTCCACAATTCCAGCATTGTGGCTTCCTGCCATTTTTGGATTTGGATCTACCTCTCACCTTAGACTTAAACCTTGATCTCCCTTTCTTGCTCTTCTCTTTTTGCCTTCCCCTACTCTCAAAACTTAAAGCGTTCCCTGATGTTTCCTCTGTGCTTTTCCTGCAAATTTCCTCATTCAAGATAACACTAACAACAATATATTATGTACACACAACTAAATCATAAAAACATAAACAAGAACTTTAACATTTTGTCTACCCTAAGCCAACCTACTTGGATTTCATCACCAAGGGGGAAGCTAAATTGATGATTTGTTCAAGTATAAGGCATGGTTAATGGTATATTTGGGCTATGAACCTAACATCCTTATCACTATAGTGTGTTAAGTGAGGGGGTAGGCCCCAATACCAAGCCTGTATCATTGCCACTATAGTCTCTTTCAAGCCAAACTACCTGAAACCATCCTTAAATTGCTATCTAATACCTTAAAACCAACTTTTAATCATATTAAAAATCATTTATTATTAATCTACTAAACATCTTAGGTTGACAAAATAGTTATCTCTTTACTTTTCAAGTTTATTGATTACTCTTTACTCAATTTTATGTGTAAAAACATATATTATCTAGTGTTAGTGTAAGGTTTTGTTTTATGTGCCTCAATTAGATTGGCCAACATTGATCTAATTGACTATTTGTTTCCTTTAAACTCTTACTTTCTTAGATTAGATGCAAAAATTTTCTAGTCTCAAATCATAACTCATTATCATATTTCTCTTTCCTCCCTACTTTCTATACTAGGTCAACATAGTCAACATTATACCTCTTTTATCCCTTGTTCACTATACTAGATCAACGTAGTCGACCCTATATAGTCTGTAAGTCCTTTTCCATCTTTTTCCTACCTCTTTTCAGTATACTATATTGACCTACTCAACCTTGCATAGTCTATAGGTCCTATTTTTTGTGCGTGGTCAACCCAACCAACCCTATACTATGTTCTACTTTTTTGTTTATCAATTTAATTCCTTATCTTTCCTATTCTATATATGTTCATCTCTCTTTAGCCATAATGAAGTCTCCTATCAAAATGTTATTGGATAGCTTAAATCCATTTAGATACTATATGGGATGTTCACTTCTTCCTCTCTTTTCCTCCCAAGATTCTTCAACCCCTCAACCCATAATGAATAAAAAGATGCTTCAAACCCTTAAAAATGAACCTTTATCTCCCTTCATTATTTTCATTGATATTGGTAACATATCTCTAACTATCAAATATTATGGGACTAAAGACACTGTCTCATTTCTTAAAGCCTTTAGCAACATTTACAAAGAGTGTATCCAAACTAATACATTCACCACTACTAAAATATTGGTCAAAAATTTCACTGGTGATGTATTATATTGGTATAATAAACTTACCCAACATTATATTTGGCAACATGAATATTTGGTTAATCTTTTTGTTAAAGAGTTTCAACACAATGATCTTTCCAAAAATTGTCTTAGCCATCTCATCAATGCTAAGCAATATCCCACTAAATCAGCTTATGATTTTATTAAAAGATGGAAATATTTATCTCATAAAGATGACCATAACATGACTAATAATAACTTATTCAAACTCTTTATCATGTATTTAACTCCTACTCTCTAATATAAGGTTCGAACCTTTTCTCCTTAAATACTTAGTGAAGCTTTTGATCAAACTAAACGTAAAGACATTCTTATTAAGCAATTTGAACCTAATCCTAAACTACTTAAAAAATATATCCAAACATCTAATGCTGTCACTTTTAATTCTCCACCAACCAAATAAGGAGCTACTAGAACTGATATTCCTTCACCTTCTCATACACCTCTTACAATTTAGCAAATGCAATAATTTTTACCACCCTCAAAACCTTTCATCTATCTCAATGTTCCTCCAAATTGGTATGACCCTAATCTATTTTTTTGGTTCCATTATGACATTAGGCATTATCATGAATATTTTATAGGGCTCAATAAATGTTTTGTCTATTATATTCTAGGTGATTCATTTAATCATGAAGCTATGATCAATCTTCATTGTCAAGAATAAACTATTACTTCCAATAAATGATAGAATTTCAATGATTCTACCTGCAATAACCAAAAATATTCTTCTAATAATCAATTAAATTTTAATGAAATTTGTTCCATTGACACTGATTAGGACCAATATTATAATAAATCTCAATATGTCAACACTGCCGAGGTCAATTATCATCATAAATTGGCTCACAAAGATCCCATTACCCAGCCTAAAAATCCATATTTATAAGAACAACTCCTTAAAGATACTACCACCTCTAATTTTTATTTTTAAGCACATGAGGAATAAATTCCTCCTTCTGATCCTCCAACCACATCTATACCTTCCAAAACTAATTTACCTTCTAAACCTCATGCTAGTTCTAAATCTCATTGAAATTTTCTTGAAGAACTCAACTCTATTCCTTGAAACATTCCACTTATGGAGTTAGTTTCCACTTCACACTATCATCATAAATTCCTTATGCAACAAATTCAAGAAAGTGATGATCCATCCTCTATAGAGGAAGAATCACATTCTATTGATTCTCAACCTACTGATGTTAACACCATTGAAACCTCATCTCCCTCTTCCAAGATTTATATTGAGTTTATTAAAGAGTACATGATTAAACATGAAATTATTTTTCATGTCTATGATTCACCACTTTTTATTAAAATAACCATTAATACCACTCTTATCCAAAAATTCTTAGTTGATGAAGGCTTTGGTATTAATGTGACATCTTTATGGATTATACAACAACTTGGTTATAACAAGAATCATCTCAAGAAAACTTGTCTTACTTTTCATGGTTTTGATAAGAAAAATTGAAATCCACTTGGTTGTATCTAGATTTAATTAACCATAGGACCTAAGATCATTCAAACCAAGCTTATGATCCTTGATCTTAATTTATCTTAAAATATCCTTCTTGGTCATCTATGGACTCGTCAAATGATTTTTGTTTCTTCTTTTTGTAGTCAATGTATTAAATTATTACATAATGGAAAATGATACAAGAATGAATCCAATCCAAATCCATGGATAATTCAACTTACTAATCCTAAACCTCAATATCATATTCCTAAAAATCCTAAGATTAACAATTTTCTTTTACCTAGGTTCATCAACATGAGTCCCTGATATACAACTTACTCTTAAATATTTTGATGATGATGAGCCCAATGAATTGAAAAACACTTTCAATACTACCAAGTTACCTCCATATATTTCATAATGGCTTCCTCATTCTCTCTTACCAAGAGACCATACCATTCCTCTTATTTATGAGATTACCAACTTTACCCCTCCATGCAATGCTCAGGAGCCTTATTTCCTAGAATATGCCTTCACTTGAAATTATTTTGGAGTGGATAAATTATTTCAAGACCCTCTCATCATATCTCCTTATACATTCAACAATATCATGATTTCACCTTCTAAAAGTCTCCCTATCTATCAAGCTTTTATAATTTATCATGGCCCAAGCTTAATCTAAAGACTTGGATGCTTAGCATTACCAAAAAACTTTAGCCCAAATCCATGCTTTAAATTAGGATGTGCATACTATTTATATGGATTATACCTTCAATATTGAGGGTCATGTAACTCTTGTCAATCCTCTTTTTATTGATGGTCCTTTGGTGGTAGAGTAAATAATACCTTTTGAACCTAAAAAAATAGTTACATCTCATTTACCACCTATCAATCCAATCACTACATCCAATACTTGTCCTTTCATCAAATCCATAGATATACCAATCTCTTAAATTATATCTACTTATTTTTCTCCTAAAATTACACTAGATGCCAAGGCAAATGATGTTTGTTAGATAAATTCTGAGTCTGATAGCCATAGCAATCAAATTTTTTATCTTAAAGTAGATGTTGAATGTTATGGTCATCTTCCTTCCTTGCCTAATGACAAAAATATTCTTGAGTTAAATCATGCCTAAGAACCTCAACTTCCTCTATAGAATCATAAACTTGGAAATTTCAAAACTAAAACTCCTTGCTTCAACATCTTTATTGCTAGCATTGATCCTAAAACAAATCCAATTTCAGCTTTACCTAATGCACCATATCACTTTCAATATGGTAATTCCATGATTATTGATAAAATACTCACATCAAATATGGTACTCCATCTTGTCTTCAATTTATTATAGTCTCTTGAGAGCTTTCACCTACTAAACATGAAAATTTTAGCTTATTCTATAACAAATATTGTGAGGCTTTCACTTAGTCATATGGGGACATGCCTGTCATTGACCCTAGCATTATGGTGCATAATATCATTGGTTATCCTAATGCTAATACTATGCATCAAAATAAATGAAAGTTTCTATTCAACCTTATGTCATAAGGAAATCATCAAATTAATCAATGCTAAAGTTATCAAACTAGTAGATTGTTTTGAATGGGTTTCCAACATTATTCCTATTTAGAAGAAAGTCACTACGGTCATTTGAATTTATATTGATTTTTTCAAAATTAATCTTACTTGTCCCAAGGATAACTTTCCATTACATTCAATATATGCCATAATTGATTTCATAGTTGTTTTCAAAATGTTATCTATTTTGCATGGTTTCTCAAGATACAATCAGATTCATATCACTCCTAAAGACCAACATAAAACTACTTTCACCATAGAATGGGGAACCTATTGCTATGTCAAAATTCCCTTCGATATAAAAAATGTTGGAGCCACTTATCAATGTGTAATTACTCACATCCTTCATGATCTCATTCAAAAAATCATTGAAACCTATGTGGATGATCTTATTTCTAAATCTAAACATCATAAGAATCATCTCTCTAATTTTTATAGCATCTTTAACCATATCCTTAAATATAAATTTAGACTTTATCCTTACAAGTGTGTCTTTGGATTCACATCTATAAAATTGATGTTGATCCTACCAAAATTAGTGTTATCATCACCATGCCCATTCCTCATTCTATTCCTGACATTCATATTTATTTAAGATAACTTGGGGAAATTAGATAAGTTGTCCCCAAAATAGCATATCAAATTCACTCTATTAATTAAATTATCAATAAAATTACTACTTTAGAATAGATGGATACATGTCAAAAAGCCTTTGATAACATGAAAGAGTCATTGCTTCATCCACCTATACTTCATCCTCCTTCCAATGATAAACCTTTGATTCTATATACTTCTTCCACACTGTAGACACTTGAAAACTACACTATGATAGTTTTTAGTCTTTTCTTGACCTATGGACACTCAATTGACTCTCTACCTAGTGAACCACCTAGTTTGCTAGTAATCTTTTACAACTTCATCATGATAAATACCACTTCCCTTAACACATCACTTAAATCATGACCTTTTTACCCATTTTATTATGGCCCATTGACCATTGTTAGTTAGGGTAACCATTGATGATTGACCCTAACCATTGATGGTTGGGGTTATAAACTTGCCTTAACCATTTTAAAGCATTTCCATCTTTGTTCAAGATTAATATCTTATAGATTGAATTTATTTTTTAATTCCAATTTTTAAATATTAAAACAAATAGGAAAATTCATCTTATCCCAAGTTAGGAACTTTCCCTCAAGTCTCCCTCTCTTAGTAGTTTTGTGCTATAAATATAGATCTCTTGTGAGAGTTATGCATCCAAAAAATCTTCATCTAGTCTCTCTTGTTTTCTTTGTGTAGGTACTTAGCATCCTAAAGAGATATCCACATAATTTTTAAAGGTTAAAGCATTATTATGCTTCCCAACTCTCTTTAGGTCTTCAAATATCATTCACTTAGAATCACTTAGGTAACCTTCATTTATTTTTAGTGTTTCTTTTCCTTATCAGGTTTTCCTATTTTGTTCTATGTACTTGCACACCACCCCTCACACCAAAAATACACACTCTAAACCCTATCCCTTAGCCATTAAATTTTCACCTTCATCTCAAAAATTACCAAAGTTTATAGGCAATCATCATCAATTTTTATCAACCATCAGTGGTTATCCAAACTATCATCGGTTACCTAACCATCACTGGTCATACCCAACCATCACCATTCACCCTAACCATCGATGGTCACTATCAATGAAAATAATAGATTGATATTTATCCCCTTTTACCTAATCAAATCCTTATTTATTTTTAGAACATCTATATCAATAGGAGAGTGGGTTGATAGCCATCCAAGGGAGCTTTCACTTCCTAGATCTAGCACTTCTAGGTAGCCCACCCTTCATACATGTCTAACAAACAAGTTTGTTTAGTACAGTCTTATTACAGGTAGTCCTTCCTCAACAAAAAGGAGTTCCCACTTCATACGGTCATTGACATGTGCATTCTACTAAATATTTATCTACACACCCTAATACTCACTTTCCTTTATCTACTTTCATAACTAAGAAATGAAGGAAATAAATTAAAACATTTTACCATGCTCGGTGGGACTTAGTTCCCTTTTTTCCTTAAATATTTGCTCATCAAATGAAATCATTTAATTTTGGGCTTAAAAATTAACCATTTTCATTCATTTATTACTTACTAATTTTAGTTAACCTAATAAATTAGAGGCATAGTAATCTTATCATAATATTCACACTTGTTATCACACACAAGACTGAACCACAAAATAATTTACACATCAAAACAATACTTGAGACAAGGACCAACTAGGATTTCATCACCTAGTAGAAACCTTACCCCCTCCTAGCTATCCCACTTGGATTTCAAGACCAAGGGGAGAACCAACTCAGCTCTTTAGTCTAGTATAAACTTTAGATTCAGTACATCTTGGCTAAGCACTCAACACCCTTATCATTATGAGATTGTGAAGTGAGGGGGTAGGCCCCAACACCAAGACACGTAGTAAATATCAACATAGATCTTATTTTTGAGCAACTAGAAAACATAAAACCATCCATAAACTTCCTTTTTAGTACCCATTTTATAAGCCAACCTCCCTTATAACACTCTTTAAGGTATAAGCCAAAAGTGATTTAAAATTAATCCTAAGGTTAAAAGGCACTTCTTAGTGTATGTATTGATTATTTTGAAATTCTTTTGGGTTTGATCTCTATTTGAGGTGTGAGTATTGTAGTAACATTCCCTATTTTATCATATGGTTTTAACTAGACAACAAGTGAGAAATCAAGACAACTTATAGCCACCTTCTTGTTCATCTATGGATTATACCTCAGATGTTGATAAATATCCTCATGCTCCACCTCACCATTCTCCTCCACCACCTTCTCCTTCCATAATCCCAACCATATCTAAATGAAATCCAGACATTACTTCATTTATTGACAATAATTTGATTACTTTACAACATTGCCTCAATACCTTACGTCATTGTACCCCCCTACTTCAGTTCCTTCTTCCAATAATTCTCTTGGCATGTCATCCCACCTCATGGTAGGTACCACTTTAACCCAACCATTCACTCAAGCCTCATCCAACATCCAATCCACCCAAACTCAAACCAACCTTCCCCCTCCTAACTAAACACCTCTTATCACACCCCATATGGTTTTAACCTTACCATTAGTCACCTACACCTCATCTACTATGGCATTATCTTGTAATCTAGCTCCTATATTCCCTTTAATTTTAACCAATCCCTTTACCACAATCCCACTTCAAAACTTAGTGCTCTCTATACCTCAAAATCTTCCCCTTATCAGCACTAGGGTAGCTACCCAACCTTAACCTTCCTAACTTCCTCCTACCTCAAACATACAAATGACATTATTTCCTTAATAGTGGTTATGATAACTTACCAGTATGTCCCTAACCCATAAGGGTACATACCACTCCCCACCCAAGCTTTCATACCAAGCAGTTCTTATGTACTAAAATCTCAACCACTTGGCACCACTTATTAGTATATGGCTTCTTCATTACCATCTACTACCTACTCATACATTACCACAAGCCAATCCCAACAAAATGTACCTCCTAATTATGTGGCTTCTTAACCCCAACCTAATCTAATCAAAAGACTCATGGATAAAATGACTAGTTTGGAGTCATCCATCTCCACCTCAACCAATCTTTTTTCTTATGACCTAATTTTTAATGAGCCTATCCATCCCTTCATGCCTATCCATGCTTATCCTTCTAAATGGGAATTACCCAAATTTTCTAACTCCAAAGTAAAGAGGATCCTCATCAGTACTTAAGATATTTTTGTAATGCTTGTTACTTAAACACTTATGATGATGCTCTCCTCCTCTAAACCTTTATTGTGTCATTATCTAAGGCTGCCCTTGATTGGTATAGTTCCCTTCCAACTCATTCTATTTTTCCTTTTTCTCAATTGGCACAAACCTTTTTATAACACTTTTTAGTAAACATATCTAAAAAGGTTTCCATTACCAACCTATATTTCATCAAATAATTTGAGGATGAATCCATTGTTGATTTTATTGCCAGATGGAGGGGCCTCATTAATAAACTAGCTTTTCCATTACCCCAACCTAAATTAATCAAATTATTCTCTTGGGGTTGTGCTAAACACATTTATTTAGCTCTCCAAGTATAAACCTTTAGGACCTTTGATGAAGCATTCATTATGGCCCATAAATTAGAAAACCATGCTATCAATGAAGGGGAGTTGAAGCCTAAAAATAAAAATTCTAGTTTCAAATCCACTAAGTCATCCTCCACCAAAACCACAAACCCAACTAGTTCTAAAACAAAAGCATTGGCACACTTAATTTTTCTCAAAATTGCACCTCCGCTAACCATAAACTAAACACCTCAAACCAATATTCCTTCCAATCATCAAAACTATACCCAAAATTGGGCTCTTTCAAAACCATTTACCCCAATTGTGGAATCCTATACATTAGTATTAGAAAAACTACTTAAAGCAAATCTAACCCAAATTTCACCCATCAAGCCCCCTAAACAATTTGATACTTCTTTCCCCCTTCTCAGGTGCTATAATGAGAATGATCATTATGATTATCATCGAGTTGTTGGACATGATATCGATAGATGAAATACCTTTAAAAGCATTTTTCTAGGACCTAATTGATAAAGGGGAGCTTATGTTTGATAACCCAAATGTTCCTTCCAACTAATCTCTTGATATTTTTCAAAAACCATTCCCAAATCATCGACCTCCAACCTAACACCAGAAATCCAACCCAAATCCTCCAAATCACATAAGGCACATGTAATTAATGTCATCACCTCTATCACCCAAATAGAGGAAAATAACCTACCACCACCTATTCTTTTGATGCCCAAATATAGGAAGTAGCTATCCCTTCCACTTCCTTGGATGAAACCATTGTTCCATCAACCCCTTATGATGGAAATATCCAAGAAGATAATCTTTCCATCCACTCTTCCAAGCTAAATATAAGAACCACCTATATTTTTGGACAACCAAACTAGGGAAGAAATTATACCAACCCTTCCTCTTTAAACCATTACTCTTACCATACCAATTATAGAATTATATATACCTCCCTTAGAAATTATTTCCCAAGAAACAATACCCCTACATACCCAATCCTTACCTTTGGAACCTTCTACCAAATATAGTAACACTAAAACCAATCCTTCTTCCCAAAAGGGATTGAGCTTTGAAACTAATAATCAAGGAAAAAAACCCATTTATAAACCTTTTTATCGACTAGTTTAAAGCTTGGAATTCACCTCATAACTTAACTTTGATAGAGCCACCTTTTAGCATCAACTTGGAATCTTGTATCAAAATAAAACTAAATCTTCTACTTCACTAGAGTCCACTCTCAAGCCTATTGCTACAACTCCACCAACTACTCCTCTTAAATTCTCCATAAAACCACCTCAACTACCCCCATCTAAAATTGTCAAATCACCCTATGCTTATTTTATAAATCCAACAAGAACTTGGGGATCCTTCCCATACCCAATCTTGATCACCCTCCTTTGAGATTGCATTTAACCACATCAACCCAACCACGACACAATCCAATTAATCCCATTAAGATGGAAGGATTTCCTAGACCACAACCTTGAGGAAGTACCATACCAACTCTTTCACATTTACCTTTTATTTTAGGACCACATCCTTCCACTATTTCCATTACTTACTCTTCCTCTAAGAAACCATCTCCCCTTTCTCCACTTATAATAAGTCAATACTCTAGTTCATCATCATTCCTTGCCAAACTTTCTCCATCTACTTTCCCATGTATTAAACCCTCATCATCTAAACCCCAAATTCCTAAACAAACATAACTAATCTAATTATTTCTAAACTACTAGCTAAATTCAATCCACTAACAATACCTCTTATCAAGAAGTCTTTTCTGAATAAGGTTCCTACACCAAAAATCAAAACTCCACCACATCCAAAATCTTTATCAAAATCCTATAAAAATATTTTACAAAGGCTCTTGAAAAATTAGACCATTATCTTACCACCAATAAAACCTTTTGACCCCACTCACCAAAAGCCAACCTGGTTCAATGACAATCTAATTTATCTTTACCATAGGACCCTTGGGCATGATACAGAGAATTGTAAATCTCTCCAAACTATCATTCATGTCCTTTTAGAGGAGGATGATCTATTGGATAAACCTTATTTAAGCCCCTTGCCTCTTTTACCACCTATCTAATCTACCTACCAATCATCTACTTCTCTACTCATATCAAGGAGTGAAATAGAGGAATCAAAGTAAGCAACTGGTCCCCTTCTCCATAATATTCATATGGTGACTCTGTCTAAAGTCCAATAGAAGGATAAGGGTAAAGTGGTCTAACAAAATGAAAAGGGAAAAGCCAAGGCCACCATTCCATGGTCTTACCCTTCAAATCCCTAACCATCCAACCACACCTAATCAACTACACCTTCATCTTCACCCTCACAACCATCCAAGCCTAAAGTCTCCATTTTTGGAGCCCCTCCATCTTCCAATGCATTTCCCCTTGTCCAATTCTTGGTGTTAAAACAACTTCATCAAACACCATTCAAAATGAGTCTTTATGACTTAATTAACACCTCACATTATCAATATTTAATAAAAGCATTGAATTTTATAGAGGTTTAACTAGATGATCCCCAACCTCTTGCATCTTTGATCGGAGTTATCCAAAATGCTACCATGGTCACATTTCAAGAGTTTAAAATTACACCATATTAGAGTGAAGACATTGATCCCCATCTTTTTATCATAGCATCCATCAATCATACACATGTAAAAAGAGTTATGATTTATGGTGGAGAGAGTATTAATATCATATCCTCCCATGCATATGATCAAATCCAACTACCTAAAAACATCATGTCAAAAATCTTGATAGTCCTTCAGTCATTCATTGATACCTTGGCCACCACTCTAAGAATAGTTTTTCTCCGCATCTATTTAGGGCCTCAAACTATTCATGAACTATTTTATATTATAGAGGGTGAATTTTAATATAATGTATTACTTGGTCACCCTTGGATCCACTCCATGGGATGCATCCATTCTACCCTTCACTGATGTGTCAAATTTGAACATGAGGGATAAGTCATTACAATAAAATATGATCCAAATCCCTTTACTTCTTGTAGTATGACATTTCAGCCCAATGATGTTCTTATTCAACCTTCATCCTCTTCATAAATAACTTCTAGCCAAACCACCATGTTAACCCAACCTACCAACACTTATATCTTCAATAATGATGAAGAATCCACTATTTCAACTATTTCTTCATCACAAATCCCAGTTGAACAACCCTTGTAATCCATATTATATCATCTTACATTGGGGGAATATCAAATTTTAGCCTTAGACACTTTCCTTTCTCCACATGAATTTTGGAACCTTCAAAATGATTCATCTTATGATCCCAATTACGATACCCTTATCCCCTTTGGACTTCCTAACAATAAAATATATTTTGTCTAAGGGGGACTTGATAAACCACTTCTTACTCCTACAACCATGCCTTATAGCCATCTATTCACCTCCAACTTTTATTATCTTAGCAACCTGACCTTTGCCCAAACATACCTTCATTGGTGCACTTGGAAAGGGTTTCATTTTGGCCTCTTTGAACAAGGACCCCACAAACTTCTAGTTCTCAAAACTTAGAAACCTCATAAGTTTTTTGGCTTAGGGTATGTTCCCCTAAAATATCCCACATCAAAAAAATCATTCTCACCTCTCCCATTTAGAGAACCTCTAACCTCACCAATCCCATCTCTCCAATTTAGAGAACCTCCAACCTCACCTCTCTCATTTGAGGAACTTATGCCCTTATCAACCTCACTTTTCCAATTTAAATAACCTTTACCCTCACCAACTCTATTTAAAGACATCGACATCATCCCACCTAATTTTTTAATCAAAACTATCAGTTTGGGTCCTTTTACTTATTAATGAGAAGGCCAAACTAGAACCATTCATGTTATCCACTTGAAATGATTACACATAACTCACCCACCATTAACACTATCTAACATCAAGATGACAATTCTATTCTTACCTATTTGGGTGGGGGGACTCTTCTCTTAAAAAATTCCTCTCTCCTAAAAACCAAATAATGTTAAATGAATCAACCACAAAGGTTAATTTGGGCACTCAGGAGAACCCTCATATTGTCAATATTGGCTAATACTTAACCCTCAAGGAAAAATGAGACTATCAATCTTTTCTCTATGACCATAACGTAGCATTTACTTGGTCTTATTAGGATATGTCTAACATTTACCCTTGCATCAATCTTCATAATATCGTTACCCATCCTAAAGTTAAGCCCATTCGGTAAAAGCTTCATCATATGCACCCTCTCATAGCTCTTCTCATCAAATAAGAACTTCAATTCCTTCTATTTGTCAACTTCATTCAACCCATTGACTACCCATAATGGGTCTCTAATATTGTTACTATTACCAAACCCATTTGGGGACTCCACCTTTGTTTGGATTTCTATGATCTTAACCTTATATACCCTAAAGATGAATTTTCCATACCTAACATAGATCAACTTATCAATTTCACTGCTGGCCATGAAATACTATCCCTTATGGATGGATTTTCAAGATATAACCAAATCCTAATTTCCCCTCGAGATCAACATAAAAAATCCTTTATCACCCTATGGTGAACTTTCTACTATTGTGTTATGGCCTTTGGCCTAAAGAATGTGGGAGCCACTTATAAATGGGCTATGACTTACATTTTTCATGACCTCATCCAAAAAATAGTTGAGGATTATGTTGATCTATTTAATAAATCTAAACACCACCAATATCACCTTGCTAATATCGCTATCATCTTTTAAAGACTTATCCATTATCATGTCAAGCTCAACCCAAAGAAATGTATCTTTAGGGTCTTTTTATTAAAACTTTTAGGATTTATTATTTCCCTCCATGGAATAGAAATAGACCCCATAAAAATTTGATCCATTCTAGAAATTCGTCCCCCTACTAACCTAAAACAACTTCATAGCCTACAAGGTAAACATTAATCAATCTACCACTTTATCTTCTAGTTATCTGATCATTGTCAACCTTTTCACTACCTCCTTAAAATGGACCAAAGAATGCCAATAAGACTTTAATGCAATAAAGGAATATCTTCTTTCTACACTAGTCCTTATTCCTCTAAAAGAGTATCAACCTTTTTATCTATACATATCTACCACTGATCATTCCTTAGGGACCATGCTTGCTCATCATGATGAACAAATAAAGAGCAAGCCATTCATTACATCAGTCATACTATCATTAACTATGAAACCAATACACCAATCTAGAAAAAAATTTCCTTGCCTTAGTTTTTTTTAATCTAAACATCATCACTATCTTCTTAACCATAAAACTCACATCATTACTACCATTGATCCTCTCAAGTATATTCACTCCAGACCATATCACAACCAACATATGGCCATGTGGCTCATGCTATTATCAGAGTTCAATCTTGAGTTTCTTCCACAAAATTTCATTAAGAGGTAGGTAATTATGGACCAACTAGATAAATCTTGACTCCTCAATAATAAAAATCCCCTTCTTACCTTTCTACATGAGTCTATAGGTACCCTTTCTTTGAAAAAACCCACCTACCAATTGACTATGTATTTTCATGGTTCTAAATATCAAAATGGTGGGGGTGCTATCATAATCCTTATTCCTCTTAATAGGGAACCTCTTCCCTTATCTTTAAAACTCAATTTTTTGAATGCATCAATATTATAGCTAATTATGAGGCCTTGGTCATACGTATACAATCCACTATAGATTTTGGAATCAAAATAATTAACATCTTTAGAGACTCTCAACTTATTATCAACCAGGTCACATGAGCCTATCAATTCAAATATGATGTTATTCTAAAATATAAATAACTTGTTGACAAACTATTAGCATAATTTGACCATTATATCATCCAATTAGTCCCTCATTCTACCAAAACATTTTTAGAAACAATGGCTTCCCTTGCATCCCAAATTCCATCTCAACCTACTGATTTTAAACTATTTGTCACCATCCACCATTTTATCACACCATCCTACCTCAATATTAATCTTCCTACCATTTACCAAATAGAAACATCATATTTTGACATTTAGTATGATCAAATCTTTTATTATCTTAACATCGGTATCCTTCTTTTAAATATTTCTAGAAATGCTTAAATATCTTTCATTCAAAACACCTCTCATTACTTAATATTATGGGGCATTATTTATAAATGAGGCTTTGATGGTCTCCTCCTTTTTTGCCTTGATAGTAATGAGGCTTCTCACACCATCAAATAATCACATGATGGCATCTATAGGGGTCACTTCATTGGTCTGGCCATTGATAAACGTATCCTTTGCCTAGGTTACTATTGGCCAACACTTAATCAAGATTGTTGTAACTATGTCAAGAAATGCATCAAATGTCAACAACATGCTAAACTTCATCATGCACCTCCTCATGGTCTTCAAGTATCAACTGAATATTAGTCTTTTTCATAATGGACTATCACAATGACATCAATATGTAATCATGGCTATGAAATATTTCAACTAATGCGTAGAAGCCATCCTATTAATCTCAATCAAATTTGAAAAAATCATTAATTTTTTCAAACACCACATCATTTTTCACTTTGGTGTTCCTAAAAAAATCATCACTAATAATGGTAAATCATTTAAAAACAAAAATTTTCAAGGACTTTACAACACTTTTGGTATCAACCTATATTCATTCATTTCTTAGTTTTGAAAGTAGATAAAGGAAAGTAAGTATTAGGGTGTGTAGATAAATACCATGTAGAATGAATGAATTGATGACTAGATGAAGTGGGAACTCATTTTTGGTGAGGAAGGACTACTTGTAATAAGACCACATTAAATAAACTCATTTTTTAGATAGGTATGAAGGGTGGGTTGCCTAGCAGTGCTAGTTCTACGAAGTGAAATATCCCTTGGATGGCTACCAATCCACTCCCATAATGATGGAAGTGTTTTTAAAATAAAATTAGAATATAATAAATTGATATGAACATAAATTCATATAGAAAAAAATTAATGATATACCTATTTGATAGAAAATGTTGTAATGGTGGGTTAATACCATGTATAAATACACCAAGGTTAGATTCAGAGGGTATGGGTAGGTTTTATAAATATATCAAGGACAAAAATATAGATTTGATTAGGTAAAAGGGGATAAAATACCAATCTATTATTATTCTTGATAGTGAGTGTCAGCAGTTAGGGTGATCAGTGATGGTTGGTTATAATTGATGATGGTTAGGTAACTAGTGAATATTTGGGTAACTATTGATGGTTGATACCAATCAGTGATGGTTGCCTATAAACTTTGGTGATTTTTGAGATGGAGGTGAAAATATAATTACTAAGGGATAGGAGTTAAAGTGTGGATTATTGGGGTGAGGGGTGTTGTGTAGGTAAACAAAATGAAATAGTAAAACTTGATAAGGAAAAGAAACACTAAAAATAAAAGAAAGATACTTGAGTGAATCCAAGTGAATGATAATTGAGGACCTAAAGAGATTTGGGTAGCATAAAAATTATTGAACCTTCAAAATTTATGTGAATATATCTTCAAAATGCTATGTACCTACAAAACTAAAATAAGAGACCCTAGATGCATATTTTTTGGATCCATAACCCTCTCAAGAGCCCTATATTTATAGCACAAAACTAATAAGTAAGAGAGGGAGGCTTGAGGGAAAGTTTCTAAGTTGGAAGAAGATGAAGTTGCGTATTTTAATTAATCTTCAAAAGTTAGAATTAAATCAAGTTTCCATTCTATAAGATATTAATCTCAAATAAATCTAGAAATGCTTTAAAATGGTTAAGGCAAGTTTATGACCCCAACCATTGATGGTTACCCTAACTAGTGACAGTCAAGTGGCCATGAGAAAATGGGTAAAAAGGTCATGATTTAAGTGATGTGTTTAGGGAGGGGGTATTTATCATGATAAAATTGTAAAATATTTCTAGAAGACTAGGTGGTCCACTAGGCAGAGAGTCGATTAAGGGTCCATAGGTCAAAACAAGACTAAAAACTATCATGGTGTAGTTTTTAAGTGTCTAAATTTTGACCCTTTTTATTGTGTATCTTTAAGAAAGCTAAAAAACAAAAATAGGTATTTGTTCAAGGTTTATGTCTAGTTACCCTAAGTATGGGAGGGAGGACGTGTTCTCCCTCAAATTGAGAGTCAATGAGACAAAGGTTAAATTGGGTCGAGGTTTGATAAGGAAGATTATGAGGTTGGGAATGTGAGACAAAATTATTCATAGAAGATGTAATGAGTTACAAGGCACATCATCATGTAAGGACTAATATTTCCATGTTCATAAAAATAAGGTCAAGTTCTAAGATAAATGATAAGGTAACTAGGCCCTAACATTAGGAATAATTGATTAAATTAGATTTATTAGGGGTTCTTATAAAAGGTTAGTGTTGGCTCAGGTATCTAGGGTAGGAAATGTTCCTAATAAAAACACAATGGGGTAAGTCATGCACAAGGTGGTGCATATAAGGTCAATATGGAAAAATGGGTTAAGGAAGTCAAGAGGACCAAAGTAAGGGTGTAACAAAATATGCAAATAGGTGGGTCAAAGGCCAACCTTGAGGTGGACATGGGAAAAGATGTGGTTTGGGTATATTATGGTTGAGCTAACTCTGGATGCACAAGGCAAGAGGATTTTGCCTACATAGTCCCATGGATAATAGATCCAACAGTGACTTCAAGCCCAATGTAGTTCTTAGGGGTGGATAAAAATGGACTCTTAGATAGGTATGAGGGTAGTAATGAGGAGGGTAGGTATAGGCATGTAAGATTTGTAAGGGAAGTAAAAAAATCATAGGTGGATAGGTGGAAATGAAGAAATCCACCCTAACCATTGATGATTAGGGTTAACCAATGATGGTTAGGAAACCCTTGATGTTTACATCGATGAGTTAACATCGATGGTGAGGGTTAATTGGTGATGATTAGGAAACCATCAATGGTTGGGTTGAAACCCTAAAGTGATGATAAAAAGGTCAATGAGGCCCATTTGGACCACATTTAAAATTTGTAGTGTTTTGTCTAGTCTTAGTGTTTGGAAAAAAAATTGTGTGAGTGGGTATAAATGTGGTGAGTTGTCAGAGAGGACTGTGGTATGTGAAAGTGATACTGGGGTAGAGATGGATGTAGAAGGTGTAGGTAGATAAGGGGCTAGGTGTAGATTAAGGTGGTTCCATCAATCCCAAAATGAGGTAGGGGGTGTCTTAAATTTGGTATTAAATTGTAATTATTGAATTGAAATGGTAAAAATATAAAAAAATGTGGTAAATTATTGAGAAGTAGGGGAATGTTTAATTATGGGGCTAGGGTTTTGGTAATTTTTTTGGGTGTGTATAAAATGGTGTATTAAGGGAGAAGTGTGAGTTATAGAGAGGTAGCTAGAAATATGTAATGGTGGTAAGGAGTGGGTTTAGGTGGAAGGGGGGTTTTAGGGTGTTAAAAGGAGGTCAAGAGGTCAAGGCTTATCACCTATAGTCACCTAACAATGACCATTAGTGGTTGGATCCAATCAGTGATGGTCCATTAAGGGGAAAAATGACCCAAAGGGACCATCGATGGTTTGGGATAATTGGTGATGGTTGGGGCAAGATGGGTGAGTTGGGGTGGATGGGTGATAGGTCAAGGTGTAGGTGTGAGTTGTGTAGGTCAAGGGAGGAATTGGGTTGGTTGGTTTAGGATTTGGGTGAGGGTAGGAGTTTGGTTAGGGTGGAAAGACATAATAATTATGCAAGGGGCAATTCAATAAATGATTCTATATTTAGTATAGAAGTAGGTTAGAGAATACTCTAGGAAGACATATAGGAAGTGTTAGAGATAGGTCTATGCCTTAATTTATGATAGGCTTATTTTTACAAGCATGAGATCAGATCCAGCAATGGGATTGAGTTCTCAATATTTTTGTAGAGGTAAGGGATGTCATGTCTATGAAGGACTAGATACATATGGAGTATATGGGTTTTAGAGTGATGCACCACTACTATCACTTGCCTAGAGATGTTGTGATGATAGTTTCCCTTATTGAGATATGGGACCCAATGACTAATACTTTCTGGTTACTGATAGGGGACATGATTATCTTGTTAGAGGATGTTCTCTAGACCACACATCTACCCATTTATGGTGATCCCATTTACCATATAGAGGGAGATGATATTGATGAGTACATGTATATGTTGTATAAAGATTATAGAGGTGACACATAGTTTTATTCTGGTAGGTTCAACATTAGGCCACTATACCAAAGAGCTTTGAGAGAGAGACATTTGTTGACTATGTTGTAGTTAGTGATTACCTATTGTGCATTACCAGATTCTATTGGAGGGAGATACCTTGGTGTGTTTTTGGGGGTGTTGGTGGAGTTTTATTTAAGTGGAGTTATTTTTGGGTGGGTACAAGTTTTATTTTTATAGATATGTAAGGAGCTATGGGGGTTTAGGGCACACAGGTTTTATGGCATCAACATGGGATTCATACATCACTATTTGGCCTATGAGCACATATAGGTTTTGAGACCCTTGGGCCTTCTGATAGAAGGATTTTAGCTGGTAGATTATGTTGTTGAATTTTACCAGTGGAGGAGAGATGGGACCATGATAGGTGATGGTGGTGATTTGAGAGACATTGATTGGTTTAGAGGAGCCTTAGAGAGTTTAGTTTCTAGGGACATTATCTAGAGGCCATATAAGACTTGGTTGATATGGGTTAGATATTGGTATCGCACCTTATATTTTTATAGATAGAGATGGGCCTATTGGAGGTGAAATGGTGAGATAGAGTGTATCCCCTTTGAGTAGGTATGATGTTAGTTCGGGTTGGTATAGGATATCCCTCAGGATTCTATGTGATACAGGAGGGAGGATGTAGAGTTCTATTTACCAAAGCCATAAGCATAGGAGGAGGATATTGATCATGAGGAGTTTCATCTAAGAGATGGGGATGATGTAGGTTGTATAGCAGACTATATTACTTGGTTTAGAGGGAGATACACAACCATTGATTTTGGTGTCAAAGATGGGGATAAATGGCTAATGGATGTTGACCTCACATAGGTACTAATATAGGGAGATCCATAGGTAGAAGTGACATTGATAACAACACATGCCCAAATTATTATGTTACAAGGGTAACTTGATGCTCTTTAGGGATAGATGTCCACTCTTCAAGGCTAGCTAGGAGGAACACCAGTATAGAGAGACTAGTCACAGGCATAGTTCACTAGTTTACAAGGTCAAGTGGATAGTTTACAAGAGCAAATTGAGTCAATGATAGGAGATCAAGATCAGGTAAGGACCTTTCTTGGATTGGTGACATAAGAGAGAGACTCTCTATAGTAGACAAGTGGGGTAGTAGTGGCACCACTATGTTTTGTGTCACAGACTAGGTATTTAGTAGCTATATAGGAGCTATGCTATTATGAGGGCATTATGCTAGCACAGTGTCCTAATGAGCCATGATTGGTAGAGTACCAAGCTAGATTGGTAGGTGGAGTAGTGATTTCAACCGCAAGTTAGTGGGTGATGGTAGTGGGTTAGCTAACAGGGCCTCCACTTGGGACAGGTATAAGTGTAAGAGGGGTGAGTGGTAATGGTGTCCTAAGATCATGATACATATATGCAAGATGTTTGTTTATAATTTTGATACCATACTATGTGCTAAAGATCTGAGATGTAGGTATGAGTGATGCATATTTCATGTATAGACACATTTTGATTATATATATGTGATGTTTTATATATATTGAGAGGTTTTTTGGTCTTATATTTTGATGAAATGGATTCTTATGTCTTGATGATGTGTTGATTGTGATGTAGTTATGCATATTTATTTTAATGTAATGTTATGGATTATGGATTATGGATAATATATTATGTTTAGGATTTATTACATGATTGATGATGATTATTATTTGTTTGGTCATTGATGAAACTATTGTTGTGCATGATAGTAATGTTGGTGAGCAGGTTTATGGGAGAGTGTGATTGTTGACATTTAAAATAATTCTAACAAAATATAATGCTTGACTAATGGATTTTGGGTTGGTATAGCTAGAGGAAACATTCACATCCATGTTTTGGATGAGAAAGGGGGTAGTGTTTTACTAGCAATAATAGAACAATATGAATCCATAGTTGGAATGTCTCAGTGAACACAAACCTATCAAACACATTGTAGCATTGTGATTGATTGAGAAAGATAATATCTTGACCAATTCATGCCAAGTAAGCTCATAATCCCTTAGGTTCATTGGGTATGTAGGTGATATTTAGGGATGTGAACTAGTGGGTAGAGGAAAATGGAATCTATGGGTAGTGGAATGACTGGCTTTGCCAAAGGTAGCCAAAGAACTCTAGTAGACATGTCCATGCCATTGGTATGATATATAATAATATGTAGACTAATCAATTTGAGAAGTTTATTTGTGCTATAATATTTAATTTTAGATTGATTGGATAATAGGTAAACTAATCGATGTGGGAAGTCTACATTTAGTAGATATAAGAGCTGATTTTGGCCTACTAATTTTAGATTTTGATTTATTGATTTTGCTTTATAAGTTGTTAAAATTGATTAATTTATGAAGCTTCTAATGATTATTTATTTTATCTATACTTCGAGGGAGTGGTCTAATATTTTATTTTGGCATAGCTATCTTCCAAGGGAGAAATCTACTTTAATCAACTTTTGATTTGATGTAATAACTATCCTTTGAGGGAATAGTTTGTTATTTATTTGTAAATTATGGATATATTTTAGACTAAAATTAGGCATGGACAAGTATATTTAGGTATAAAATGTCTACCCATGTAAAAGTAGGACCTAGACATGGAAGGTTAGAGCAAGGGGCTTTGAGAAACAACTAACCATGGGATTCCATCTATGAAAAAGATGAAAAGTATCCATGAGAAATGTGCTATGGATAGAGCCATGGTGCCTATATTTATGATTAGGTTATTACTATGACATATGAATCACATGGCTCTATATAATCAATTGACCCCAAAAGAGAGAAAAAAAGGTTAATGAACCAAGGGACGATCTTAAGTGAGACATGAAAGTGCATTTGATCCTTGATTTAACAATGAAAGAGACATAAATACGAGGCATTAATAGGTTAAAGTTATATCCTTTCTTAGAGAGAGGACAAGTGATAAGCACTTGATCCATACTTATGGGTTATAATGTAGGGTCCTAACTAGTTAAAATAAAACTTGCTTTTCTTGGACTTTTTCATATTAGTGACATGTTGGTTTTCCTTGAGGATGAGATCTCTGATGTTGAATTCTTGTGTTTTTATATGTTTGTTATATGCTCATTTGATATGCTCTTGATAAATGTGAAGGTGATTAATGATAAGGAAATGTTCATCCAAAAGTTATAAGTGGCTATATAAGAGGACCTCAACTATCATTCACTTGGAATCACTCAGGTATCCTTCTTTTGTTTTTAGTGTTTCCTTTCTTTATCAAGTTTTCTTTTTTTGTTCTATTCACCTGCACACCACCCATCACCCCAAAAATCCACACTCTAACTCCTATCCCTTAGCCATTCTATTTTCACCTCCATCTAAAAAATCACCAAAGTTTACAAGCAAATATCACTGGTTGGTATCAACTATTGGTAGTTACCCAAACCTTCATTAGTTACCTAACCATCACCTATCATACCTAACCATCATTGGTCACCTTGACCATAGATGATAACTATCAAAAAAATTAATAGATTGTTATTTTCTCCCCTTTTACCTAATTAAATCCCTATTTCTATTCCTGATCAACCTATAGAACCTACCAAGACCCTTTGAGCCCAATCTTGGTGTATTTATGCATGCTGTTGAGTTGCCATTACAACATTTTATATTGAACAAGTATATCATTTATTTATTTGTATACACATTAATGTTTTTATCAATGTATTATCTTCCAATTTTATTTTCAAAACATATCTATCATTAGGGGAGTGGATTGATATCCATCCAAGGGAGTTTTATCTTCTTGGATCTAGCACTTCTTATAGTTCAAGGTGATACACATTGATTGAATTTGGACTTCAAGAGGTAAGACCACCTCCAATCCAAAGACAAGAGAAAAGTGTGTAGCACCCATAGTAGTTCAAATACTAGTGTGGTAAGCCCATAAAGTAAATGGGATATTAAGGTGTCAATCCTTGCCTAAAGCACTTACTACCTTAGTGAGAATTTTGATGAGGTTTTTATTAGAAGCCTTAGATTTTCCGTTAGATTGTGGATGATAAGGAGATGAGAAGATTAAGTAAATACCAAAAGTGTCACAAAGTCCTTAGACCCTTTTATTTTAAAATGATTTACCATTATCATTGATGATTTTTTTAGGAACACCAAAGTGACAAATGATGTGGTGTTTAATAAAATCAATGATTTTTATCTTTTATTGAGATTATCAGGATGGCTTCTACCCATTTGGTGAAATATTCTATAGTGGTGATGATATATTGATGTCATTATGAGGAATATAGATTGATTTATCTAATAAGATCAAGACCCCATTGTGAAAAAGGCTAATAGTCAGTTGATAATTGAAGACCATGAGGAGGTGAATGATGAAGGTTAGAATGTTGTTGACATTTGACTCATTTCTTGACATAGTCACAATAATCTTGATTAAGTGTGGGCCATAGTAACCTAGGTGAAGGATACATTTAGTAACAACTAGAACACTAAAGTGCCCCCCGTAGATGCCATCATGTACTTCTTTGATGACATGAGAAGCCTCATTGATATGAAGGTAATGAAGGAGGAGACTATAAAATCCTTCTTTATAAATAATTCCCCCTAATATTAAGTAATGAGAGATGCTTTTAATGAAATCTCTTTGAGCATTTCTAGAAAGATCTAAAAACTCCTACCCTCACCCAGCTCCTAAACCAACAAACCTAATTCCTCCCTTAACCTACACAACTCACACCTATACCTTGACCTATCACCCATTGACCCCAACCCAACCATCCTACCCTAACCATCATCTATTATCCTAAATTATTGATGGTCCCTTTGGGGTCATTTTTCCCATTGATCGACCATCACCAGTTGGATCCAACCACTGATGGTCATTTTTAGGTGACCATAGGTAGTGAGCCTCAACCTCCTAACCTCCTTATAACCCCTTAAACCCCCCATACCACCTAAACACACTCCTTAACACCCTTATATATTTCTAGCTACCTCTCTATAACTCATACCTCTCCCCTAACACACTAGTTTTTACACCCTTAAAAATAAAATAGCCAAAACCTTAGCCCCAAAATGAAACATTTCCCTACTAAAAAATTTACCATATTTTTTCTATATTTATGATTTCAATTCAACTATTACACTTTAATACCAAATTTAAGACACCCCCTACCTCATTTTAGGACTGATAGTGCCACCTTAATCCATTCCTATACCCTTGTCCACCTGCACCTCCTTTGTCTATCTTGACCCCATTATCACTTTCACACACCACACTCTTATCTAACAACTCACCACCTTTCCACCCACTCACACAAATTTTTTCCCTAAACATTAAGACTAGATGAAACATTGCTTCTATAAATTGCAAATGGGGTCCAAATGGTCCTCATTAACCTTTTTACCATCACTTTAGGGTTTTAACCCAATTTTTAATGGTTTCCTAATCATCACCAATTTAACCTCATCATCGATAGTTGCCTCACCAACATAACTATCTATGGTTTCCTATAATTCACTAGTTAACCCTAACCATCGATGGTGAGGGTGCTTTTTATTCTTTTCCTCCTATCCACCTACATTTTTGCTACTTCCCATATAACTCTTACATGCTTTTACCTACCCTCCTCCTTACCACTCTCATACCTATTTGGGATTCCATTTCTCCCTACCCTCCAAGAACTACATTGGGCTTGAAGACCCTATTGACAGCCACATCTTTGTCCACATGCACCTAAACATTAACCTTCAACCTACCTATTCGCATATTTTATGGCACCTTTGCTTTGGTCCTATTAACCACCTTGACCAATTTTTCCATGTTTACCTTATATGTACCACCTTGTGTATTCTCTACCCCATTGTGTTTTTCTCAATAACACTTCCTACCCTAGATACTTGAGCCAACACTACCCTTTTCTAGGAACCCCTAATAAGTCTAACCCAATCAGTTATGCCTAACACTAGGGCCTGGTTACCTTGTCATTTATCCTAGAACTCGACCTTATTTTTACCAACATGACAATGTTAGTCCTTACATGATGATATGCCTCAAAACTCATTATATCTATGAATACTTATGTCTCACATGCCCAACCTCATAACCTTCCTTATCAAATCCCAACCCAGTTCAACCTTTGTCTCATTGACTCCCAATTTGAGGGGGAACACCTCCTCCCTCCGATACTCATGAAAACTAGACCTATACCTTGACCAATTACCTATTTTTGTTTTATATCTTACTTAAAGATACATAATAAAAGGGGCAAAATGTAGACACCTAAAAACTACACCATGATAGTTTTCAATCTTGTCTTGACCTGTGGACCCTTAATTGACTCTCTGCCTATTGGACCACCTAGTCTGATAGCAATCTTTTACAAATTCATCATGATAAATGCCCCCTCTTTGAAAACATCACTTAAATAATGACCATTTTACCCATTTTATTATGGCCCCTTGACCATCATTGGTTAGGATAATCATCGATGGTTGAACCTAACCATTGATGGTTGGGGTCATAAACTTGCCTTAACCATTTTAAATCATTTCCAACTTTTTTAAAGATTAATATATTATAGAATGGAAACTTGATTTAATGCTGACTTTTAAAGAGTAACAAAAATAAGCAAATTCATCTTCTCCTAACATACCAACTTTCCCTCAATCTTCCCTCTCTTATTTGGCATGCATTTTTGTGCTATAAATATAGGGCTCTTGGGAGAGTTATACATCCAAAAAATCTACATCTAGGCTCTCTTATTTTCTATGTGCAGGTACTTATCATCCTGAATCTATATCTATGTAACTTTTGAGGGTCTAAGCACTATTAATTTTTCAAAATCTCTTCAGGTCCTCAACTATCACTCATTGGGAATCACTTAGGTATCCTTATTTTGTTTTTAGTGTTTCCTTTCTTTATCAAGTTTTCCTATTTCATTCTATTCACCTATATACCACCACTCACCCCAACAATCCACACTCTAACTCCTATCCCTCAGCCATTATATTTTCTCCTCCATCTCAAAAATCACCAAAGTTTACAATCAACCATTGCCAGTTGGTATCAACTATCAGTGGTTACCCAAACCATCACTAGTTACCTAACCATCGCTAGTCATACCCAACCATCACCAGTCACCGTGACTGCTGATGATCACTATTAAGGAAAATAATAGATTAATATTTCCCCCCCTTTTAACCAATCAAATCTTTATTTTTATTCCTAATCTACCAATGAAACCTACCCAAATCCTCTAAACCTAACCTTAGTGTATTTATGCATGGTGTTGACCCGTCATTGCAACATTTTCTATCAAACACGTATATCATTTATTTCTTTGTATACACATTTGTGTTTGTATCAATTTATTATCTTCCAATTTTATTTTAAAAACATTTGTATCATTAGGGGAGCAGATTGGCAACCATTTAAGGGAGCTTTCACTTTTTGGATCTAGAACTACTAGGTAGGCCACCCTTCATACCTATCTAACAAATGAGTTTTTTTAGTGTGATCTTATTGCAAGTAGTCCTTCCTCACCAAAAATTATTTCCCACTTTATCTAGTCATCAACACATGCATTCTATCAAGTATTTATCTACACACCCTAATACTCACTTTATTTTATCTACTTTCAAAACTAAGAAATGAAGGAAATAAATTGAAACAGACACCTATTTTAGTTCAGGCAATTCTTTCCAAACAAGATGATACTAGAATAGAGTATGATATCTACTACATTATCCAAGGCCTCATCAATTATGAAACATGTGATACCAAAATTAAGCATGATAGCCTCACCATCTATTTCATAGCTAAAAATCTTCATCAATACATGCTTTACCATACTATTATGTCATTGTTCATTTTGAGCCCCTTTGTCATCTCTTCTCCAAAGATTTTTTTCTTAGAGATATAATTGACAAATTGATGGTCCTCTTTATGGAATTAGATCTTCACATCGTCACTCAAAAAGTTGTTGAAGGTCAAGTTATAGTTGACCAACTTGTTGTAGCTCCCATTCTAACCACTTCTACCCTTCAAGATGATCTTCCAGATGATAATATATTTTAAATTGAAGGTTTTAATCAAGCTATTTCTTTTAATAATTATTTTCATAGCTTTATCATTGATCTTGAAGCCAATCAACTTTATAATTATGGTGGTCATTATAATGGACATGCTACAACTCATAAATTCCTATGGGTTACTTTTGGCCTACTCTTGAAAAGGATTCAATTGAATATGTTAAAAAGTGTACTCATTAGCTTCATGATGATCTAATCCATTTACCTCCTATCTAAACTTTAAATTATAAAATCTCCTTAGTGATTTCCACATGGGGATTTAATCTCATTGGTAAACTTCTTCACTCCCAATATGGACATGTCTTTCTCATCATCACTACTAAATATTTTACCAAGTGGGTAGAAGCCATGCCTCTCATTAACATCACTAGTCCTACCATTTCCAAATTAATTATTAACCAAATAATTTATTACTTTGGCATTCCCCATACCATCATTTCTAATAATGGTGGTAATTTGAAAAATAAACATGTTAAACAACTTTGTATCAGATTCAAGATCAATCTCAAATTTTCTATGCCTTATCATCCACAATGTAATGGTCAAGCTGAGGTCACTAATAAAATTCTCAAAAAAATCCTCCCAAAGATAATTCACAAAACTTGCATGGATTTTATAATTCATCTTTACCCTACACTTTGGGCCTATTGAACTAGCATATGCATTACCACTATGGAAACTCTATTTTCTCTAGTCTATGGTTCTAAATTGGTCCTTCCTTTAAAATTTGAGCTTCCCTTTCTTCATATATATCTTCATTCCATTATTCATGATGAATAATTATGTGAATTTTTACTTCACACCCTTTATCTTCTTGATGAACATCATATTTATACCTTTTAACATAGCCGCCAATACAAGGATCGCATCACCAAATAACATAACAAATGTGTTAAAATACATAATTTTAATATTGGAGATCTTGTCCTTAAATTATATTACACCCATGACAAAGAAGGTAAATGTGCTAAAAAATGGTGGGGATCATATTTAGTTAAAGACATTCTTGGTCTAGACACCTACCATATTCAAACCAATGAAGGCCATGTTTTCAAAGAAGCCACTAACATTCAATTCCTTATAAAGTACTTTGCCTAAACATTTAATTCTTGTCATGTTTTATATCTATATCTATCTATTTTTTTTTAGAGGTTACCTATCTCCCTATATAGTAGCTCCCTCTTTTTCATAAACCTTTAGTCCTCCCTTTTGGTCTTTTAGTTTCTTGATGTAACATAGTCTTTTTTATCTTCTTGCATTTTTTCTTTTTTTTTTTCACCCCTTGGGTTTTTATTTTATGATTTGCTTTGTAATACCACATATAGGACCTAGAATTCCTCACAAAATTTCCATATTTTAATAGTTTCTCTCTCTTGTTGTTGCTTTCCAATATTGTTTTGGTATCCCTTGGGTTTTTCTTTTGTGAGTTGTAGTGTAAGAATGTGGATAAGACCTAACATTCCTCATAAAAATACCATATATTTTTTTATTTTTTCCTTATTTTATGTAGTTACAATGTAATACCATGGATATGACCTATAACTCCTCATTAAAAAACCAAATTTTCATGTTCTTGATCCTTGTTCTCAACTTTATCTTTTGCTTATTTTGACTGATGAAATCTACACAATAATCTATGTTAGCATGTTCTCCTCCATTTCCCTAATTTTTATGATAAGTAATCAAACTTTACTATCATTATATCCCTTATTTTCTCTCTTTGTCTCATTTTATTGTGATTTAAATCAATTCAAAAAAATTCATGTGTTATTACACTTTATTACCCCTTCCTTTCATCTCCACATTAGATAAAACAAGGTCAAAGTCAAGATAACACTTTTATTTCACCTAGATTTATGAGACTCTTAGACCCCATTATCTTTTAAGTTTCTCTCTCTTAGCAACCTTGTCCCAAGTATTTAAATTAAATTCATATTTAGCACCCATGTTTAGTTTTCCAAATCCATATGGAGGAGTAATAGAAAAATCCATCAATAAAGTTAAAAGCCAAATCATTTAAAAATAAAAGGCAATGATATCTAAAAGGTAACCTACAAATCTCAAAGTCAAAATCACACCAAAAGATGTGATTGAAAGCACATATACTATCTCTAATTAAATATCAAACTCCATAGTCAACCTCACATAGAGATGAGTTCATTTGTGGTGCAGTAGCCTAGTAGATTGGAATAGGAGATTTTTAAAAAATTGATGGTGCTACCTACTTTCTCACATAAGTACCCAATATTTGTAGTAGATCGATGGATCTATAAGGGGTCATAAATAATGGGGAACACATCATGGGAAGGTAGGTCCATTTTAATTTTCATACATATAACCTTGATGGGATGATCTATATTCTCCATTTGTTGACCCAATACTTGTGTGGCTAAGAGAATTTCTGCATAGTCCTTAATGTTGAAAGTCCTCTTATGTTGTCAAACCTAATTTGAGTGTCTTGTATTTGATAAAGAGTTCCTCTACCTTGGTTTCATTCTCCCCTCCACACATTTAATTTCCCCCCTTCATAGACAAATTTTGATTCCAAATATGTTTTCCCTTTTTCTTTAATTCCTTTTTCTTCACCTCCTAAAAGCATTCTAACACTACTTTGTTTTAGTTTTATCTATCCTTAGAGAAAAACAACATTTTTGAGAAACTATGGATTACTTTATTTATGCCATGGATTACATTTCTACACTTAATTTATTTTTATTTTACCATTTATCATGATTTTTCTATCCAACTATTAAGGACACTTAAGTTTGTACCCTTTTTCCATTGTTTAGTGAGGTTGGCTTATTTCTCCGCATTCATCAATGTTTTTTCCCTTTTTATGCATCCTTTTTCCATTGATTATTGAGATGTGGATTGTTATTGAACACTCATCAATGTCGTTTTATAATTTTTTTTAGATTTTTACCATTGATTTGTGTTATTGACCATCTTGTTTGATATGTATCCTAAGTTTGACTTGGTGAGTTTGCCTTTCTTACTTAAGGATAGCTTGTTTGAGTTTTTTGGTCTTTAGTAGCCTTGGCTTTTCTATTATCTAATTTACTCTTTTTTTTTACTTGTCATTTGGTTTAACATAATAACTATCACCCTAGCCTACAAAATTTCCCAAGTATATCTCATATTCATAGTACCATCTATCTTGAATTTTCTTGTGTTTATTTGTTTTTGCTCTTTAGTTTTGTATTCTTGGGTTTGTTGAAAGTAATCTCTAAACCCTACATAATCAAAAATAACAACACAACAAATTAAAATCCAGTGATAAAGGTAAGTCAAGGTATGCATATCATTTACTTATTAGATTAGTTTCCCTTTTAGTCATTTACTTTCAATTATTTTTTCTTTAAAATACTACAATTTTTTATAACATCAGTGTTGTGTGTTACTATATTCTTTCTCAAAGCACCATCCCTTATTACACCTTAGTGACACATGATGAGCTTTGAGTGGGGCATATATATATAAACACACACACACACACACACACACACACACACACACACACACACACACACACACACACACACACACACACACACACACACACATATATATATATAATATTTTTAACTTTTATTAAATACTAACATTTTTACATCTTGCAAAAACTCATCAAGACTCAATCTCTCTGAGTGCACACCTTAAGGGGTTCATTGAGAAAGGTGTGGGTAGACCTTTAGTGATTCATAGGATTATTATCCCTTATTTCCACATTATTACCAATCTAACCAAATCCCAAAACCTTTCCTTATGTTACTTCTCCTCCCTTGAGTATTTCTCTAGTCTTTTCCTCTTTTAATTCCTCTTTTTCTTTATTTAACACCCTTTTGGACATTTAGCTGTACTAGCTCAACTGGGTCGACCCATTATAGTTTAACGGTATTATTTAATTTCTTATCTTGTTAGCCCTTTGGTTGACCTAGCTCAGAACTAGTAAATTGTCCTAAAAAACATGTTGGGTTGACTAGGTCAACCCTATACAATTGACATTCCCAGAAGGATTTAGGGCAAGATCTACCTATATATACAAGATCATTTTGGTCATTATTCATATGTATAATCAAGAGTTATTATTCACTCACATTTATTCACAATCTAGTCTTCCACCATTATACTCGAGGAGACTTAGCTTAGGTTTCTTTTTTAGATAATTTAGTCTTGTGGATAAGTATTGGATTCTTCGGCCTTTCATAGTGATCCTTAAAAAACACAACAACCTCTTGAGAAGCCCCTTTGGCCAAGGGAGATATTGATTCTTAATAGGTTCACATTTAGGTAAGTATATTCTAACTTTGTTTTCCTTTATTTTAGTATATATAAGTAGCATAAGTGTTGGCTCAAATAATACTATATTTCATATTATATGTATTAGGGTGTTCCTCATACTTACTTTAATTGAAGCTCCCTATACATTTTTTTTTATTATTTCTAACCCCCACTTTATGCCATAAGCTTTGGTGTGTTAAGATTAGATTTAATTTATTGTTATTAGAATAAGTGAATGCTTTAAACCTTTGGAATCCATTATGCTTGTTATGAAATTATGTTAGACTATAGGTTTTGGAACACTTCCCAACATGATGTGTTGTGATAACTAATCCCATAATTGGGTCTAGTGGATCCCCATATTGGTCATTCTCCCACTTAACAAGTGTATCCCCAATTGAAAGTGTAGGTATGCTCTATCTTCTCTGAGCCAAGACTGATTTATAGACATGATGCATTTTTTATTTCATACAAAATCTTATTTCACACTCATCTAGGAAAAATTTAGGATCCCAGCACCAAAAGGATGGAGATCATCCAACTTCTAGAGTGGCAAGCCATATCAACAACTATTATAAGAGGGATAAGATCCCTAAGGTCTGCTCATGTCTCAAGACCAACCATAGGAGAAAGGATAGTTGGTATGTGAGGCACCAATTATTGAAGGACATGAATAACAAGAGTAATAAAAAATGACTTCCCCTACATGAGAGGAAGAGGAATAGAGTCCTCTAGTTCAAGCATCAATTATTAAACTAAGGAAGGTTAAGTATGGGATAGAAGAGAAGATGACTCAAGGAAAGGACAACACATGAGGGGAAGACATCTAGATAATTTTCTTGGTTTTTTATGATGAAGAATAAATAATGGCTTCAACATCCCTAATGTACAACATGATTACCCCTCCTCTTATCTAATAGATGAATGTTTCATAAACTAGGAGAGAAACATAATGGTATCAAATTAAAATAAAGGGGGATAGACCTCAAACCCTTCCCACTCAAACACTCAAGGAAGCACAACCTTCATTGGATGGAGAGCCAACCCTAGATGTAGATGAGGAGGATTTAAATCAAGCCAAGGTCTTAAGATTGCATACACTAAAGGTAAAGGCACCTCTTACTAGTGATTTATATGGTAAGGGTCCTCTTTTCATATACCCCTTAGGCCTTTTTCCTTTGATGTCACTACCAGTTGTTTCTACCATCCCTGCTTCAATTATTTCCACTTTCATTCTTGTGAAAACACTTTTTGTTAGTATTTTTTTCATGCACCCATCTACTACTATACCTAGTGCCACTTTACCTTCTTCACCCTCCATTACTTTAATTTCTATTCCTTCAGTGTCCATCCCTTCAACCATAGCTCTCTCCATCCCAACCATTAACCAACCCATAACCCAAATTTTTACTTCCTCTACCCATTTGGGTTTGCCTCTACCTTCTTCAACATTAGCTTCAAAAACAATGGTAGTAATAACTAATAAGGATCCAATAAATAAACTAGTATATGTTGTGCTACCAATGCCATAATTCAAATACTTAGATTGGTCTAAAATAATTTGGTTTTTAATGACCAACCTTCCTCTAAAACTAAGTTTGAGCTTGAAGAACATGTGTAAGTAGAATCTCAAACATCACATCCTTTTAATCTAACTCTTATAGACCAAACCAAGGAGTTAGGAGCTTCAGCCTCTAAGAGGCCAATCTAAATATCACTAAGCTTATAATGGTAAGATCATTATTTGATAAGGTTATAGCATAGGTCTTGCAGGTTTGAAAGTGGAAGATTAAGGATAGTTTGGTAAGAGTTCTAATTTGAAGGAAAGGGAAGAAGTTTATTCCCTTTAAAATAGGTATAACATGAAGAAGGATCAGTTTCCATAAATAGAGGACCTCAAGTCCTATATGGAGACCAATACTGAGGCAATCTTGGCTAGACATGAGGGGATAGAGATATACAGATAAGAGATGGAAGAAGAGTTATAAACTCTTAGAGAGAAGTAACAAGTGATTTGAGTGCCCCATGGTATTCAATATGATGTGAAAAATATATCACTCAAGTTGTATGATATTTTGGATTTAATTCATTTTTTTAGAGTCAATTTGGATCCACATGTAAAAATAACAACCAAATTATTTAAGATTCTTAGAGAAGATGAGAATAAGTTTAATTTCTTGGTATTTTACACCCCTAATAAGTCATTCATCCACATATACTTGATAACCCCTATGAAGGAATAAAATTCATTGAATTTATCCCTAATAAGAAAATATGAAGCCTAATATTAGGTGTCATATTCTTAAGTTATAGTAAACAAGTTAGACGAACAAGAAAAGCATGGAGAGAAAATTTTAACTGAGCTTGATTTGATAGCAGTACGGGACAATAGAGGAAAATTGGTAGTTCAAGATACTTTTGATAAAATGATTTATAAAGTCTCAAATGGTTATTTTTAGAGTTTACAAGGACTAAGATTAGAGGACATCAAAGCCAAGTTGAACACAAATATGAGAAAGGAAACATAGGTAGAAGTCTTTATGGTTGGCTTTTAATCCACCAAGATAAGACATATAATACTAATGGAACAAAATGAAAAGATGGGTGGGACTCATATTCTAAAAATGAGCTCAACTCATGTATAACATGCTAAGATGCATAAGTATTATCAAGAGTTGGATGCCAAGAAAAAATTAACATCAGTGCCACCTACCATTTATGTTCCTTATACTCCACCTATAATACTAGTAATAATAACTAGAATAATTCCACATCATATTTTAGCCCTAATTGTACCTCTAGTTCAATAAACAAGTGTGTCACCAAGCATAACTCTAGTCACTATGTCCTCAAGCACAATCACAACTATAATTCCAATAATATTTTGGAGGAACATCAAGAAAGATCTAATTTAGCCTAAAGGTTAAAGGTTATTTTTGTACAATTTTTCATGTAACAGTTATAAACAAAAAATTAAGTCCTAGGTGCATCCATATTATAATTAACCAATCCATTTTTTTAAGCATGCCAACATTTCATGTACTAAGTATCTATAAGTTATGACATGTAACTAGGACTTATCATATAGTCTATTAAGATGTAATCAAAGTTTTCTAAATTTAGAAGATGAGGTGACCCCTTCCCCAAGTTATTTATATAAATGTACGACCCTCTTTTTAAAGGTTTAATGTTTTGTATTTTTATATAAGAAGAGATAAATAAATTTATTACCATGCAATTGTGTTTTTTCTTTCTTCTTCCCTCTCTATTTTAATGAATTTGAGGTTTTATTGTATGTATTGATTCAATAATTCTAAAGTGTGTTAATGCTATAGATGAATCTAATTGTTTTAGTACTAAATATTAGTCTTAGATGTGAAAAAATAATTGGGGATTGATATATTTCATTGATTTAAGGAGTTGGTAAAAGTTTAATTGATAATACAAGGTGTGTACAAGTATCTCTTTTGACATAGTCTTCTAGGTGTGATCCATAACTACCCTAGATAAATTCTTGGTCTGAACTATAATCTCTTATACAAGGGTATGCAACAACAATCCTAAGAATATCAAACTTTAGTTGAGATCATTAATAACCATATATTCATTCTCCTATAATTCTAACTATGCCTTTTTGTGATTTTGCAAAAGATGAAAATAGAAAATATTGATTTTGGAGATACTTGTCCACCAAATAAATAGCCTTAGAAATTACTTTTCATGAACACATAACCTTATTTTTTGCCTTACCCTTATTTCCTTTGTGTGTTTATTTTAAATACACCCACCATATAATAACTATCCACCCATCCAATTGTCCTAGTGACTACCCTTTTATTAAATTCCATGCATCGATACACAAAACTTGGTTAAGTAACTCATAGGCTCAACTTTTTATTACACCACTTGGTTGTTTTAACCACATACCTACAATTCATGTCTCAAAGTGGAACCTTATTCCATAGATATCCCAAAATTTTATAGGCTACCTCATTTAAAATTTATGAGGTGTGCATAAAACTCACATCAACATACTGAATATGAGTATGTAAACTAGGTCTAGTCGAATATAATAGTTCAACCATTATAGATGGTCATGTGACCTATATTGGTGAAACCATAATGGCATCCTAGTGACATCTTGGTGATGATCTGAGTGTAACTTATAAATATAAAAATAGATATCAAGGACATATTATCTACACCATGTCCCCAATAATGATATCTAATTAATTTAGATATGTATTTGAACATATATATATATCTAATTCAAACTATATAGCTGATTTAAATTATATATTAGAGTCAAACTATATATCTACATCAAAATATATATCTGAGACAAATTTTATACCTAAGTAAATTACATATATAATCCAAGCTATATATCTAATTCAAATATATATCTTATTCAAACTATATATCTATGTCAAACTATATATCTAAGACAAATTGTATGCTTGAGTAAACTTATGTGTCTAAAAATTTGAATTTGAGTAGACTTGTGTGTCTGAATATGTAAATATGAGTAGAAATATGTGTTTTAATGTGTAAATTTGAGCCACTCTATGTGTATTTTCTACCCCCTTTTGCTAAGATATCTAAATACTAACCAAAAGTGCTAATGACTGATATGCTGGTGATAGTTAGCTAGGGTGACTTGTTTAAGGTTTGAATATTTTTTCAATTATGATGGAGTTGGTTATTGAAAATGGGAAAGGGATAGACCTTTGGTATATATTGAGTATGCTATAGGTTTTATCACTTTTCAAATTTAAATGTGATTAGGACATTGGTGGAAAAAATTTAGGGTAAGGTATATTTAACTCAATTCCCATGTGTAATAAATGACTCACAAATCAGATCTATGGTTATCTAGATATCATGTTTGAAAGAAGTTGGTAATGGTTGGTGAAATTGGCACACAAGTTCAACTTTAGTAAGGTGGAATCTATATAAATTTAACTTAAATAGGTTAATTGATTAGTTTGACAATTCATTTGAATCATTTTACTTGATAGTTATTTTTTGTTCTAATCTTAAGAGTATGTTGAGGAGAAGAGGAGTGAATTTGACCTAGTATGAGGAGGTGGAGGCACTTATCTAGGCTGGGGAGGAGGTTACCCTAGTAATTTTTCCTATTTTTATCACATGTAGTACACTTTTTATGATTTTTATTATAAATTTGGTAGTTTAGGGTTATTTTTAGAAAGGTGGTGCTATTGTCCTAATAATGGTGTTAGTGTCTAGGACATGGTACTAGTGTCTTGGGTATGGAATTATTATCCAGTGCTAATATCCCATATGTAGTGATAGTGTATAGTAGGATGAGTTTGTGATTATTTTTATTTTTTATTGGTGTTTGATGACCATTATTTTATATTTATATAATATTATATGATGTTGATGTTCGTTATGGTCATATTTTATAGGTTAATGTACACATGAGAGAGTTTTGAAGTGGCTGGATGATGGAGACATTATGAATATTTCCCCTGACAAATGAAAATTTAGACATGGTAGAATGATCTTGTTTGAGTCACATGGGAACATTAGATCTGATGCTTTAGGATAAACATATGATGATTGCATTATGTGAGATGTGGGATATAGATACCCAAACATTTTTGTTACCTAAAAGGGATATGACTATCACCCTAGAAGATTTGTATAGGATTCTAAAATTATTGATTATTAGTAAAATAATAGTATTATAGGAAGATATTGATGATTGAATTATATATCAAGTCACTATTTATTTGTCTATGATGTTTATAGGGACTCATCATGCAAGAACCCATAGTGATGTATTATTATTATTGCTAATTGTCACAGTGAATGTTTTGTAGTTGTGGAAGTTCTTACCAATTTTATTAGATTAATTTATGGCTATAGATGGGATTGGGATATCTATCTCATAAAGGATACATGAGATAGAGAATGACATAGAGAAGTATGGCACTATGTATTCATGGTTTTATACTATATTAGACCACTTATATTGGGATTTTAACCATTTTACGTAGTAGATGTGTGAAGGAGGTATTAGATCATCCACACTATTATTATATTGGGTATATGATCATATATTAGTGAGTATACTAAAATTGCCTTAATGAGGTGATTAAGCTCACCCTCATTCATTTTCAAAGAGGTAAACTAGTATAACTTGCATCCCAAGGAGGAGCAGGATGTAGTGTTGGTTGGTGCTTGATAAGTTGATGACTAACAACATTATTTGGAGGCCCTACATGGGATATGTGGGTTATGTTGAGGATGATGTTCATTTGAGACAAGTTTTAGTGAGTTATTAGTTACATGACCTTTAGGTCAATGTATTTGAGAGGTTCCAATATGAGTAGGCTACATGATAGTTTGGTGTTACTTAGGATGCACCACTAAATCTAGTGGTATGGTTGAGGAATTCTTAGGATCTAATGAGGCCAAGTAGTAAGCCTAGATCATCAGCTATAGAGTTATCCCTAATATTTTTGAAAAAATAATATCTATTGATTGATATACCAGATGTGGATGATGTAGGAGCTAATGATTCCTATGTATCCTAGGGGAGAGAGTATAGATGGGTACCTCTATTTTTAAGAAGTGGGATCATCATGAAGGATGTACTAGATGTGGATCCCCTTATAGTTAGTGATGGTAGGTTAATATTGTATGTTTGTATATTAGATGTACTTGATTACTTATTTACTTGGGTATATATCTAATGTATTATGTTGGTATGTGTAGGTTCTAGTGATGATGAGTATTGGGAGACTACCATTGAGTTTATGCTCTACATACTGAAATGGTATATTCCTAATGATGTTATGGATAATAGATTAGTGGAGAAGGCCATGGATGTTTCTAGTGTTCATGCTCATTTATTTAATTAAGTTACCATAGCTATTATAGTGTATAAGTGAGATGTTGGAAAAAAAGACAAGGCACACATAGAGTTACAAAGATGGACCATACTCACACCTAATTCTCTAGGTGGGGCAAGTAGATAGATAGTATATTATTACATACAAATACATTGAGAGAATACAAAGTGTATGTTCAAGATAGGTGTGTTATGAGATAGATATAATAGACATAAGTAGTGATCGAAGTCACAGAGTGATAAGGAGGCCTCCAATTCCAATATGGATATGTCTGAGAGTGAAAGTGAGGGGGTTAGTCCTAGGGGCCATGTCTACACTATTAATTGATTTATACTATTTATATTGAAACTATATTTTGAGTCATATATACTGATGTTTGTTGTTATATAGGAACGATCTATATTAGTATCTTCATTTGGCTATATTATGTGTGTCTACATGTGTTTGATTATTTTAAATAGTGATATTAGATTATGGTATGTATCCAAGTGATGGTAATGAATTTTTTTATCTATTTATAAATGTTTAAATAGACATGTATAGTGGAGTAGGAATGTTATCTATTATTATAGGTATTACAAGAGTCTCCTAGGATATCTACATGTTGATCATATAACTATAATATACTATATCTGAACTTGGATGGCATGGTGAAAAAATGACCATATTTATCATGTTGTGTTGGTGTAGATGTAGACTCTAGAACTAATAATATTTATGATACACTTTGAGTAGCTACATGTGTAGAATTTGTATCAAAGAGATTTATTAGCTATCATACTAAAATTATGCTCTAAGCTCCTTGATGTCTGGCAAATATCTTGATCAATTTCTTAACTATGTTCTAATTTTTATGATCTCTTACAAATATCTTGATCAGTGGTTAAAATGAGACTACGATATGAGCTCTATGATCATTGCTACATATATTAATTTATAGGTGAATTGAAATTGTGCTTTGATATCTCTGATTATTTCCAAATATCTTAATTTGTGTGCCAACTAAGACCATGCTCTAATATTTGTAAAATAACTACCATCTCTATTGAAGATGTGGTGCATAAGATCACTCATAAATAGGTGTCCCAAAAACCACATGGATCATATGATGAGTAAGCATTGGATCCTTAAAGGGAACATCCTAGTATAACTTGATCATAGAGGAGTGTGTTTTAGGATACTATGGATACTGAGATATTGGTGCCCCTTATGTGAATGATATAATGCCTATATTGACATATTGGTCAATACAATCTTAGAGTGCATAACATTTGTTTTTTGAATGTTCATTTATCTTAATAAAATTGAAATATGTATTATTTTATACCATGTACATATGGTGTGTTTATGGTGATGAGTAGGAGTAAGTTGATCATCTCCTTATCTAATAATGTAAGTAAGATATCATGAGGCCTATATTTGTCCAAAAACTGTAAAACCCCTATGTGTGTGTCCTATGCTCTACTCACTATAGGAGGTGTTTTGTGAAGGGGATATTTGTCATTATTGAGTATCTTTATTGTTTGTTTTTTCCTAATGGTTTATTAATTATAAGTCGATTAGTTTCTTCTACCATGTTATATGATTGTGGCTTTGAGAGACTTACATCCAAATTTTCCTTTGAATGTCTAGTAACTGGTCCCAATTCTATCTCTAATGTTATAGTTGTGTTACATAGATGACATAATAATTTAAATGTTTGATATAATAAATTATCCTTAATAGGAAAAATGATGCCCCTAACAAAGATGTATTATTACTCTAAAAATATCAATTGGTAAATTAATTAATGTATACATGACTTGAATATGCAAATATATTTAGTTATTGGTTCTATCTCACCCTGGGGTAGTGAAGGTAACCTCTCATATGTGACTTAAGGTCCCTTAATATATATTTAGTGCCTAATAAATAATGCTTCTAACTCATCATAATATGTAGTGAATCATTAGGGAGTGCATGATGAACCAATTTAGTGTCTCCCCTTCTAGGGAATTTTTAAATAATTATAGTAGATTCAACTTGTTGGTGACATGTTCCATGGTTTTCTAATAAGATTTAAGATGTGATTGTGGGTCTCCATGCCATAAAATTTGTGTAACACTGGTATCTAAAAGTTTGGTGGCAAATTTGTAGTGGAAATTATGCATGGAATATTATTACCATGGATGACTTTGGAATCAACCCAAGATTGGTATGGTTTTTTCTCTAACACAAAATGGTCTACTTGTCATTGCAAAGTACCCATGGCATGCATCAAGAAAATTATGTATTTTGAATTATATTATCATCATCATGGGGTTAATTTAAATCTTTAAGTTTTAATTTTATCTTAGCCATTGGTATATTGCATTGGGAACTTTTTTTAGGGAGGATTGGTTCACTCTTTGTAACATTTGGAGGGGTGATATATTTGACCTAGTTAGAGGTAAATGAGTTATCACCATCATATATATTAGGTTTAAAAATAGGTTATACTATAGTAAGGGGATTTGAGGGAGATTCATTGGTATTTCTTATTTTTATAATTTTCAAATAAGTATGATAGTTAATGTACTATAATATACTTTATTATCATGTGAATGTAATTTTTATAAAATATGAATATAAGAATGTGTGTGTGTGTGTGTGTGTGTGTGTGTGTGTGTGTGTGTGTGTGTGTGTGTGTGTGTGTGTGTGTGTGTGTGTGTGTGTGTGTGTGTGTGTGTGTGTGAATTTTATCATTTGACCTAGCATTATTTTAAACATGAGAAATAGGTGAAGTAAGGGGAGAACTAGAAGGTATAGACTCCATTTCTTCTTCAACATAATCATACTAATCATCATTATTCCAAGATTCATTAAAATCATAGTTTAATTCACTTATAGAAGTAGGAATAGAAGTATAATTTGTAGGAGTAGAGAGAGTAAGAGAATATTTTAAATTTTTATTACTATGAAATATGTAATCATGTGTGGGTGTAATACAATGCATTTATCCACTATCTATGGGTGGAGTACAAGAATTATTATTACTTTCAATCTTTGAGTCAAGGGTAGAAGAAGTAGTAGTCATGTTTTCATTTTGCATATTATGGCATGTAGGAGAGGAGTTAAAGACATTTATGTTATAAATATGTTGCAAAGAATCATCACACTGATCTTGGAATGTAAAATAAGGTGATAAAATAATTTCATCTATGTTAGTTTGTGCATTGGTAAAAGGTGTAATATCACTGGTACTTATTTTTTAAAAGTTAACTAAGAAGGGTAAAGAATATGAATTACTCTTTTCTATGTTACTTAAATCATGCAAAATTTGATTTTTTGTATTACACTTATATTGATTTAATTTTAATAAAGAGGCAAGGAGATTAGTTGAAAATATAGGATCACATTGGAATAAAGCACTACCAATAAGAGGTTCTTTTGGAATTATATTTGTAGATTGATTTTGAGGTGTAGGAGAAGAGGGAGAGGAAAGAGAAGAATATGCAACTACTATATCCTCATCAATAGTTTTGTTGTCATGCTCATAGTAATCCCCATATCCATCATTAAAAAAATATTCATCATCATCAACATCATTATAAATGAAATAATTATCATGTGTTAATGTGCAATATTGAAAATTTGTCCATTCATTATTATGATTATAATTAAAATTTAAAAATTCATCAACTAGGTGAGGGGTGAGATCCTTTTTGAATGTAATTTTAAACTTGCCAAAGAAGATAATGCAAATAATGAATATAAATCACACAAGAGGTAGAATTAATATAACATAGGAATATTTTTAAATATGGGGAATATTTAAACCAATGTGAAAAATAAATTAGGATTGTACTTGAAACCCTCACTTCTAGTATTTGGATGTATAGGGACCTAGTATGTATATCTAGGGTTTGAATGAGGGTTATTTTGTACAAATTTTAATTATATGGAATTAATGAAACCATAATATATGATTAATTTCAATGAGATAGTTTTTTCCAAAAATTATAAAAAATAACTGTTTGTAACCTAATCTAGTGTACAAAAATTGAAAAAGGTAAACCCTAGGCAAAACTAGGGTTTTAAGTGATATTCAAAGTAAGATGTGTTCACCAAATGTTTTAACCTTTTAGGACTTATTGCATGTAAATATTATGTTGTTAAATGTTTTAGTATAGCAATAACTTAGAATGAAAATAATAAATAATTGATTTGACAAGCCTTTCCCAAAGTAGCAAAGATGTAAAGAAAGAGTACTTATATAGAGAAAAATAACTATTTTTGTAACTCATGAAACAAAAATAGGCTTGAGAACTAGTTAGACACATTTAATTTCATGATTTTGGCTGAAATTAGTCTTTGGATAGTAACACCCTTATGTGGATAATAACACCATGTGGCACTAGTGTAAAATAATGGCACGAGTGTCCTTCTTAGAGGACATATTTGAAAGTTTCAAAGAAGCTATGGGATATTTTAGGGAACTTTTAGATGGTTTTGTGTCTTCTGTAATCTCACTTATGTCACTATTTTTACTTAATATCTTTCAAAATACTAATTAATACTTGCACACATGAAACAAGAATGAATCAAATGCAAAATAATGGTAAAAATTTGGTTGTGGGATATTACAATCACATAAAGTGGAACCCCTATTACCCTAGTCACTACCTAAATTAACCAAAATGCTATGGGTCTCAAATCACATGTAATTATCCCTTAGGAAACATAAATAATCAACATTCATGGTATGATATAATGACTTTCACTTAGGCCCTTCTTTTATCAATCATGCAATGTCTAAAATGCAATAGCTGAGTAGTATGCATAGTATGGAGTAGTACTATTGATTTATTTTATGTAATTATGTCCAAAAATAGTAATTAATAGATTTAAAATGCCTTGTGAGGATATTTATATATCAAAAACTTTTATTTGAAATAATACCTTGTTTATTTGCTAACAAGTCATAAAATAGGGATAAAAACTTAAGAGAAGGCTCAAGGTGGGGTTAGGACCCAAAATATAGGATAAAATGACCATTAGACACTAGATACATAATTATAAACTAGAACCACATGGACTATTCTATTGAGGCCTTAAAATAGAGTTAAGACTAGGTAGGATAGGCTAAGGGCCCCTATGACTAGAGGAGGTGACTCAAGACCACTAGGGGTGCAAAAAACCCAAAATGACCATGTAAATGAGTTATATATTCATCACTAATACCTTAATGTGAAACAACAACAAAAGACATAATAATTATGATTGCTTGACTAGATTAGGTTTTATATAAAAACTAAAAAAGGAACATGCTAACTAGTTACTCCTATAAGATCCTCAAAATCAATAATATTTATCTCTATAGTAATGATAACCTATAATTAATGGAAATTATAATTATAATATGAATTAAATGATTTTAACTCATTTAAAATTTTATCTAACTCTATAACATAAGTGCCATTTTCATGATGATAATTGGTAGCATGCATTGTATGTTTTTTAGCATGGTGAAATATAGGACACTTTGGAATACATCATGGACTATAATAAATTGTGTTGATGTTATTTTTTTAACAATCTTAGTGACTTGTAATATTAGTCTAGGATGTGCTTGAGTAGAGAGCGGCTCTATATAATATATGAAAAAACTCTGATTAGGTGGTTCTTCAAGGATATGTCTCATTGGAGATTGAACCACTTATTTATGAATTCTTTGAATAGGTTGAACCTTTGTGGTTTTTAAAATAAAATATACTATGTATGAATAAAAACCTTTGGTTTTTATGCTATTCAAATGGAATATCATGAAATATTATAATCTCATTAGTAAAAATATATTTCAAACATATGTGAATTGTAGAAGGAATTATACAAATCTATTGAAACAAACATCATCCTAATGACATATTGAATACTCATACATTGGGTACTAATATAAAATTGGTGGCCATATGATCTATACAAACTTATATAGGCAATGTGATCTCACTAAGAAAACTTTGAACGTGACTATTAAATCCTTTGACTATTTTTATTGCAAGAATTATGCCATGATTTATATATCTAATATGAGAGAGACGTGTGATCATGCACATATTCACACTTGAACCATTATCAACTATGCCACTCTATATATATTTAAGATAAATGTTATTTTCAATTAATAAAGAGTTTAAGTCACCATCGTCATCAACCACCTTGTTTTATATAAATGTGATGAGAGATTTAGATGGCTCTAAAGTATTATATGTACCAATGTGATGTCATTAAAATGATCTTGTTCCTCTATATGAGGATGATAAGATGTTGGTGGATGGTTTTTTTTATATGTGTAATGCACCTATAACTTATTTATTATATCTTGATGTGTATACTTAAGGAAAGGATCACTAAATATCTTCAATTTTCAAGTCTCACTTGGATGTGTCTTTATACTATATATATATATATATATATATATACATACATATATATATATATATATATACATATATATATGTGTATATATATATATATGTGTATATATATATATATATGTATATATATATGTATGTATGTATGTATATATATATATATATACATATATATACATATAGATATATATATGGGTATATATATATATATATGTATGTATGTATATGGGTATATATATATATATATATGTATATATATATATATATATATATATATATATATATATTACATAAATGATGTTATAATCTATCAAATATTGAATCTTGTGTCTAATTAGTATACCCTAGTGCTCTATTAAATTCACAAAAAGTTTTTTTTATCATATCCTTTTGGAAAATTCTTGCTCACATCAACATATTTTATGGGAGGGAGTGATATGAGGTTGAATTCCAATAAAAAATTTAACACTTTGTAGGGATATATTATAAATTTGGTTAACTATATCCTTGGTGGAACTAATAATATAGTGCATAAATTAGGTTACGAAAATGTATTCATTATTACCTTTTGATTATTCTTATTTTCACTCATTCTCAACTTGTATGGTGGATCAAATGATTCTTTGTATGAGAAGTAGAAACTAGGTTGATTACATACTTTAATTTATTCATTTCTAGCAAATTAACCTCTCTTTCTTTAGTTGTGTGACATAAATCCATGAATGATATAAGCTCTTTAAAAATTAAAATTAAATCATAAGAAATTTTATATGATAGGCTCTTTTTATTCTTATTTTATTTGAGCAGTCTAATCATATGAAATATTTTCAATTATATTGATTGATAAATGTGTAAGGAAAAAAATTGTGAATGGATTGAATGCATGAAATAAATGAGTTGATTAATCATAAAACCATGTTATGGCATATATTTTTAAAATTATGGGAAATAACTTGATCAACAACCTATCTTTCGATGGATATTACAATTTTGTTGCATTAAATTCTCTCAAATGTTTCTCGAGGTCACCTTTTCCATCATATAATTTGAGCTTAGGTGCCACAAAAGTAGTTGGTAATGGATATGATGAATCAAGTGCCTGATTAAGTTTCAAATCACTTTGTTCCATTTGAAATATATTATCTTGTAGAGCTATAATAATATGAATAATAAATTATACATCAAGAAAAGAATGTGTGCTTAAAAATGGTGGTGTCTCAAATTACTAAGTAGGAATTGGTATACTAACTAACTAAAACCCTTGGGTTTCCCCCATAGTATTTGGTGTTAAAAAATTCATATCTAATGGTGTAGATAAAGGTAAATAACCCATATCATTGGAAATTTCATATGTATCATCCATGTGACAAGTAAAATAAAACCACCAATTAAATTGATGTAATACAATCTCTCACTTTCAACTTGACACACCTATTCTAATGAAAAACCACTTGGTTTATCATGTCTCATACTTTCATTAATTATCAACCATGGTGTGTTAATCTTGGGAATTATTTAAGCCTTTTTTTAATCAAGTTTTGGGATGAATATGCTATTCAAAATTGAAGTACACTATCATAAATTAGGCCAAATAAATAATTCAATTAATGATATTAAATTTTAGTGTTGAATTATGGAAAATACTAGATATAAAAAGTACAATTCCAAATCGTATTTTGATTGTATAATCATAAATAATAAATAATACATAGCTTATGTAATGATACACAAATAGATCTAATATGTACAAGTGTGGGAATAGGTTTTCTAATGTTCAAAAACCAATAGTTAGGTTTCCTAAATATTATTTTTATTTACATCGACACTTGCATTAACATTATTCCCTGAATCTCTATGTAATTGTCTTGTATGGAATGTTAATTATATGAATATGGGACCACTTCTGTCTTTCTAGCTTTTTTATTTTCTTTCATATGATATATATATATTATGCATATTAGGTTCTATATTAATATATATTTATTTGGATTTTGACACAGCCAAAAATTAGGTGAAGGGGTTGTTAATCCCTTTGCCTCTCCTAAAAGGAGAGTTATGTGAATAAATCTACCTAAGGTCTTGATTACTAGGTATTCGTATACATGGTAACTTATTTGGTTTGTTGTGACCATTCCATATAAGGGGACATGTTGGTGAAATGAACTCAGATGATGAATTAATCTATAGATACTCTGAGGATTTATTGGTCCACCACTAATCTATTAAATAGTACTTAAATGGTGATGGATGGCATTTATCAATCATGATTAAATATTAAAGGTAGATTGCTATTAATCCTAAACTAACACACTGATAAAAATGGGAAAAGAGAGAAGCATAGGGAGGAAGAGAATAAATGCCTTGTTATCATAAAGATGAATTTAAAGTGGATAGTTGAGAAAATATCACAAAAACTAGTCCTTATCTAAGTTACACCTAACACAACTCTAGCTAAAGTATGATGCAATAATTTGAGGAGTTGTCATGTGTAAATATGGACAAAACCACCATAAAGATGTATAAGATTGAACATTTTACTACAAAAAAATTGAGTATAAAGATATTTATTATTGATTAGCAATGGTAAGATTCATAGTAGTGATTTAGCTATAGACTCCATGTTCATAACAATAAGAAATAATGCTACACTGGAAAGAATGAGAAATTATTGGTATACTAACTATGGATACTCCAAGCATGTATTATCCACTAATTTATTTATAAAAATTAAAGTATATTATCCTAAAAATAACTTACTCCATCCTAAAAGGACCTACCTAAGAATTATTCTCTCAGTCCTAAAAAATACCAACCCTTATTACTCTAGGAAGTTGATCTTATATAGGCACGTAGGCCTAAGGAATTCAAACTCAATAAAATTTTCCTACTAATGGGGTAGTTATAAATAATCATCATAATGATTAGAATAATATGATTGAGGGGATGGATTGAGATCTCTGACAAACTAAAGGCATGCCTATAATTTGTGTAATTAAATCATGCCTCAATTGAATTTTTGCAACTAAAAGCTATTGGGACTGCATTTTGATTGGTAGTTTCCCACATCTCCTCATAATTAATTACCTCTTTTAAGATTCAAATAATCTTTTATATTATTCATTTTATGATAATTCTTAGGATACACTCATTATTCCCATATCAATCATAATATGGGTCACCTTCCCAACCAATTGGCCATCTAGGACCATGTTTTAATTGATTCTATGTAACAGATCAAATACAAAGTTGATTATTAGCATTTAATAGTTTTTATGGGTAGATGGGCCATAAAATTTAAACTCGTGCCTTAGTGGAAGTATCACCACCATGTCCTTTTCTCTATTAGGTCACTTATATTCAACATATTCCTTCTTTTCACTTGCTACACAATTTGCTTTACTTATTTGGGTCCCACTTTTCCACTTGGTAGCCTTCACACTCTCCTAGGACTTTTAATAGTTATATAACCCTAAGAGACTAACATGTCCTTTTGATTATTTACAAATGATGAAGTGATATATCACCATGTGGAATCATCTTACTCACATAAAGTACTGATAAGGCTTCACCTTTACATAGACCACCCTAGGGCTATGGTTTAGTGAGATTTCACCATGCAGTGTCATTTCACTCATCAGCTTGATTGAGGATTTGACATAATTTCTAATCTAAATAAAAATATCTATGAAATTAAAGAAATTATATTATGCCATGTGGAATAATCTCACTCACCCACTCACCCATAGGTTCCACATTCTATACGAACATATCTAGGATAGTGGAGTAGTAGGATGATACCACATAGCATCATCTCATTTACCTACAAGCTCATAGTCATTTCATTAGTATATACATCTTTGGGATAATGGAATAGTGGGGTTATGCCATGTGGCATCATCCCATTAACCCATCAACCTAGAGTGTCACTAATGTCATTGTCTCATTTGGAAACCTTGAAGAAAATTGACTAAGTCCTAAAAGGCTTTTAGAATGATCCAAGGATTGTTGGGTGATCAATATGTGGCATCAGTACTTGATTTAAATAATCATCTAAGTTTTTTGAAGTAGAAAAAAAGTGTTTCATATCCCAAGGTAACTTTGTTGGATAGAATGTATTTTGAAGTAGCTAAAAAGTTTCACGAGTCTTCAAGCAACTTTGTGAACTTGGCTAAGTCCTATTGAATGGGAAAATGACACGTCACTTATGGGAAAGCATTAAATTAATTAAGTCATAATGAGTAAGAAAATGACATGTGGCTTAATGTAAATCATGAAATCAACTAATTTTTGAAATATGTTTTGGATGGATCTAGGCCACCATGAGCCATGAAAAGATACTACATGGCATCGAGATGCATTAAAAACCTATGAGTTAACAAAAAGAATCTCAGTCAGTAATATTCAATTTAAATTACAATGACTAAAAAATTCAAATGAAAATTGATAAGGCAAAACCCAAAAAATGACTAAGTATTGTAGACACTCAATTTCAACCATTTTCATGACTAAATCAGTATTCAAATTAATTTCTAGCAAATGACACAATTTAAGCCTAAAAATCCCTTGAATTTCACAAATTCATCAGTGTAAGGGATTTAATTACTCAAAAACATGGTGAGTCTTGTTTTTTTGGGTATTACCCTATATGCACCCATAACTTAGTTTATATTGAACCTTAGTCAACTGTTGATGTTCTTATCATGTCAAGCTATTAATCCAAACCATTTAAAACAATTTCCAAAAGCCAAATCACTAAGAAAGATTAATTATAAATAAAATATCATTTAACTTGCCTAAGTGAAAATTCCAAGTTGAATTAGTGAATTATATTTATCTAAAAAGGAATTTTTTAACAATATGAAGTCAAAGTCAAGGAAGAAAATAAAGTGATTTATTAATTCCTAAAATTCTAAAAAAGGTCAGTCACAACCTCATAAATATATAAAGTGAGTTCTCATGGCTCATAAATATCAAAAGTGAGTTTTCATGGCTCATAAATATCTAAAAATGAGTTATCAAGCCTTCATGATTGATTTGACCCAACCTAGGGTTAAGATAACTCAACCTAGGTTTTTTTAAACCCAACCAAAATTAGAACTAAACCTAACCTCCCTAGGGTTGGAATTAATTTTGAGACCTATAAATACAAGTTCCCTCACTCTACCGAGAAAAGATTTTTTGTGTAATGTTATTCTCAAATAATGGCTTCAAGAAGCCATCAAAGTAATGTTATAATGTCAAATTGATATCAAGATTCACACCAAACCAATCCAAGTCAAGTAAAGCTACATGTGTCCATTGGAAAAGTGATATCAATATGGAGAAAAATATTGGTCAAAGTATCTAATTCCATAGATCAATCAAAAACATCTACTATGCCAACAAGTGGACACTAATTTTGATAAAAGAGGTAAAAATATTATCTTTTCATCTCTTATTTGTGTTTTTGTAGATTATGTTATGTTCCCCCTAGTTCTTAGTCAAGAGTGTTTAATTTCATTGAATTTTTATACTTGGATTTTATTCATATTCACTAATAAAGAACTAATCAACATTTATGTGCTCTTCAGACTCCTAAGATATATAATAGAATTCATGGTGGGACTACACATCTTGTATCACCAAGATGAATGATGTGAAACATTTATAAATCATAAAAAGAGTATTTAAATATTAAAATTTAGAGTTTTGTGCTTAAAATTCCTATCATTTTATTATGTTTGTAATCAGTGACTTCACCTTGTGTAACGATGACATTGGTTGCTCTATTATTTATTTGTGATCTTTTATTTTGAATAAATGGTGAATTTTAATCAATGAATTCATCTTGTGTAATGGTGACATCAACAATAAAAAATGGTGACATCAACCCTACTATTAAACAATGTCAACGCATATATTTTCACTTGATTTCAGTGACTTCACCTAAATTTAACTTTTAATCGATTACTTCACCTAAACTAATTGGTGACTTTTCCACTATCTAATAGTGACTTAGATAAAATTATGTTTATGTATATCTATTACATATGTAAAATAGTTAATTATTTTTAATTGGTGGCTTCACTTTGTTGTAGAATTGGTGACTTCACTCTATGTAACCAAAAACCCAAGAGCCAAAAATGAAAAGTTGTTTGTTGGTTTGCTTTATTTCCTAAAGATAAGATAACCCCATAATGTTTTTTTATGAGTTCAAGTGGATAAATAGAGGCATAAATATTTATAATCCTTGTACACATTTTAGTTTTACTACTTAAAATTTACCTAACATAAACTTTTATTTTTAGCATTTCAATTTTACAAGAGAAAATAAGGCCAAGGGGTCAAAACTTCATTCGCATTTGACTTGGTGCCTTTAAAATGAACATTCACTTTATATTAGATCTCTTAATACTTTCAATATTTTTTTTTTATTTTTTATTTATTATATAATTTCAAATTTCCTAGATTAAATTCTTTATTTATGGTAAACTAAAAGCTTTGTGTGTATACTCTCCCTTGTCCCCTATAGGGAATTCGAGTGACCAAAAGTGATTTATTTATTGCATTATTTATTTATCATAGAATGGAATAAATGTCATGTATATTTTCCACAAGTTTAAATTAAATTTGGTGACTCAAAAACAACCTTAAAGTTTTATGTATTTTCATTTGTTTATTTTCTTACATTGGCTTATGGGCAGGAGTTCATCACCTCTTCACAAGTTCTTTAGGGTTACATTAACCTATGATTTCATCTCCTAGAATTGTACTAACCCCACTTAATGGTGGCGTACATAAATTAGGAACATGTTACAAGGATTGAATAGTGTTTGAGCAGTTAACTTGCCAATTCAAATAAAAACCAAGATTAGTTCATGTTAAACATCAAACTTCACTAAGCAGTACATGGTTGAAGTTAATGTGCAAAAGATTAGACCTTTTCATAGTAAATTAATGAGTTTTAATCCAATTGATATGATGTGACCTTTTTTTATCCACACTTAGGACCATTAAGTGTGTTTGAAAACTTATATATTTTAGTCAACCCCACTTACCATAGAATATCTTACCAAATGATGAGTGATTCACACTCTAAGTTTGTTCCACGTATGATTGATTAAAATATAGAGGGGGGATTAAAAACTAAAGCTACATGAACTATTTAATTTTTTATTTAACATTTAATTCATTTTGAGAATTAGTATATTGGTGGAAACTCTAGCAAAAGCTATGCAGACCTTGTTAGTTTTAAAGATATGGTAAATTGTTCCAAAACCTTGTGTCATTTAAAACCAAGTTCCAAATTCATTCATACCTTTGTTTTAAAACACACAATTATACTTCCCATTTTAGTTTATCCTATTTTACTTATAAAATTTAAGTCTTTTAAATTAAATTTGAAATTTAATATTTTAAAGTATAAACCCTAAACTAATTAGGGTTACACCAAAGCCTCATCAAATTTGGGCTTAAGTTGTCTACCTTTAACATTTAGAATATGATACTTTGATTGATTTATTATTTGGTCTAAAGACCCCTTGCCTAGACTTAGTAGTTGTTTATGGTCATGTGCCTTATTTTAATATCCTTTATGCCTAGAATCGTTTCCATGTGCCTTGTTTATATTTTGTTGTGTTGAGTTCTTAAATGTCATAGTTTCTTTTGACAGTCTCTTGTGATCCAATATCTAGTCTTTTGTGAGACAATTATTGAGTGTTATTCAAATCCAATTACCTTATTATTATTCTTTTTTAATCATTTACCAATTTTATCCAAGACAATTACCTTAGATTTAGATTACTTCTAGGTTCTTTTTTTATATCAACCTTTGTTTTCAATGTCTAGTAGTGTTTTCCACACTCAAAATTATAAATGCCTTTGGGAAAATAATTATTATCCTTTTGACATAGTTTGTGATTTTTTAACCTTGTCTATGTACCTTTACTACTAATTATAACCACCTTTTGGAAAATCAATACATTAGTCATAGACTAGTTTTGTATTTTTGTTTCATCTTTGTCACTAATTATAACTACCTTTGGCTCAATTAGTACCTTTGTTAGATTAGTTTCATCTTTTTTATATACCTTTGCCATAAACCTAGATTAGTTGTTTTACCCTTTGGGCCTTTTTTACAAATCCAAAGTTTAATTATTTTAGACCTTGCTTATTTTCCACATTTATACCTTATTTTAGGAGACCTAATCATAGATCTGAACATGCCTTATTATACATGTAGTAGGACTATGTAAAATATGGACTATGAAAACTTTGTTACTAATGAACCCTTTATTTAGGATTTGTATGGTGATGTTATAACATATGAGATGGATCAATATTCATCTTAAAATATTCCATGTGAAAAAGAAATGCATGACCTAGTAGCATAGTACTTGGTGAGTGTACCATCATATCCAAGCCAAGAGCAAGAGAAAACAACATAATACCTTACTCAAGTGATACCTATTGTTGAAAAAATCTAAGAATAAAATGCCTACTACATAACAACACCAATGCATACGTGTTATGATCCATACTTGTTTCATCACCATTTATTAGAAAACAAATACGAAATTTTAGTTAGGGAAATAGAAGTAGGAGCCAAATTCCCACCAGACTTCCTACATTAAAGTCTATCTAGTCTAGTTATAATGCCTAGTAATTTGATTCATAATAAATATTTTGAATAGGTGTCAACTAGTTACAATCAAGATTTAGTGAAAATACCTATCTAAACACAAGAAAACTACACACTTGTAGTTTTTGATGTTTGAATGCCTTGAGACCCCCTAAAAACCCCCTAAACCTTCTTAACCCTTAAACAAACCCTCTTAACCTAACCAAATCACTATTATTATATCATTGTTCACATAGTACTATTCAAAATTACTATTCACTATCACTCTTCATTCTGGGACCCACTATCACTATTCATGATGATATGGCATGTGACATAGCAAGTGACATGGAAAGTCACATGGAAGGTGATATGACAAGTGGCATAGATTAGAAGTGAGGTGTCCTAAAGTGGGACATCATACCCCACCTAGGGCCCTCTTCTAAGGTACCTAATGACATAATAGGCACCAAAGAGCCCCTCTTTTGAAGTATGGTGTATTTCCCCCTATGGCGCCATCATTCAACATGTGTTTTTATCCTCATTCATAAATGTGGTGCCAAAATTCATGGAGAACTTAACAAAAGGAAAAATTATATTGGTGGAAATTCCTTTGGCCTCATTTGGGTCCATGTTCATGATCTCCACTCAAAAGTGGACTCATGTGCAAGGTGAGAAATAAACTAATAAAGTGGGAATCCCACAACACTTATCATTTGATTCAGCCATCCACCCACATGGAGAATGGTTCCAAAATTCATGGGGAACTTACCCAAAAAACAAATTAGCTTGGTGGAAATTCCTTTGGCCTCATTTGGGTATATGTGCATGATTTCCACTCAAAATTGGACTCATGTGTAAGGTGGGAGACAAACCAACAAAGTGGGAATCCCACCACCCTTATCATTTAATTCAACCATGCACCCACATGGATAATGGTGCCAAAATTCATAGGGAACTTAGCCAAAAGACAAATTAGCTTGGAAAAAAGTCCTTTGGCCTCATTTGGGTCCATGTGCATGATTTCCACTCAAAATTGGACTCGTGTACAAGCTGGGAGACAAACCATTAAGGTGGGAATCTCAACACCCTTATCCCCTTTGTCATTTATGAGCCCACTTGGAAAATGGTGCCATACTTCACTATTCCACTTCTTTGGCATGTTTCATGACAACAAATACTATAAGTACCCCCTTCTCCTTTACCCATGGGTAAGTTAGTTTCTGGTGGAAGCATTCAATTTTTAGGTTTTCTAATTTTGGAGTATTTTGTCATATTTGAGGTTAAAGGAGTCAAAATACTTGAAGATTTACCAAAATTTCAAGCCATCTTCAACAACAACAACATCATCAACAATATTCAACAAAACAATCTTCATCAATAGAAATCTTCAAGCATTGAGGTAACCTTGTTATTTACGTATTTCAATTTCTTTATTTATTTTCCTTTAGATTTCTTCTTTCAATTTATTTCTTCCTTACCCTCTTGCCATTTTACCATATTTACCATATTACTTTGCCTTCTTGATCACCATTTTTCCCTTTGCCTTGTTATCCTCTTAATCATTTATCCCCTTCACCTTGTCACCCTCTTAACCACTTATCCCTTTGGCTTATCACCATCTTCCCCTTGAATTATTACCATAGTTTTATGATTTACTCATTTACCAACTTGTCCATTTACCAACCCCAACCAAACTATCATTTTGACACTTTTCAAATTACCAAGCCAAAACCACAACCCTTAACTTGGCCAAATTTTAGTATTAGTGTTAATCAAACTAGTTGCTTTATTTTAGTAATCTTAGAAAAGCATTTAATTTTATTAATTAATTTTATGTTATTTGTTTTATTTAATTTCATTTTGATTTTTTAGATTCAATTATCCTTCTTTTTATTTTACAACTTAAATGTTTAAAGTGGGTGGATTCACAACCTCTTAGAAAGCTTTCACTTCTAAGATCTAGCTCAGACTAGGCAATCCACCCATCTACTTGTATAACAAACAAGCGAGTGAAAGTGTTTTATTATTTTTAGGTATTATTCCCTAGACAAAGAAGAGTTATCACAAATTCTAGACTTCAACGAGCACATGAAAACTAGGTAGTCTTCTACAAACCATTAACTAGTTTCTTTCCTTTCAAACCTAAGAAAAGGCAACAAAAAAAAATAGATAGAAACATTTTGACACACCCGGTGGGACACTTGAGTTTTTTTGGATTTAGAGGTGTTTTAAGACATTTATTTTCATTATTAAAATTTTATTTATTTTCACATTTCATTGCTGAAATATAAACATTCTTTTCTTACTTTCAAAACATAAATTTTAGTTTATTTTTCTTTCTAAAAATTGGATATATATATATATATATATATATATATATATATATATATATATATATATATATATATATATATATATATATAATTTTTTGTTTCATTTTTAAAATCAAAAGAGAACTCATCCTAGGATTAGGATTGAATTTTTATGTTTCATTTAGGTGAATTTTAGTTTTTTTTCATTGAAAATAAATAAAAAATTTCTTTTTCAGTTAAAATTAATTACATACATTATTTGCTTGCTTGAATTCATTCACCTAGATTAATTAAAGCAAAGAAAATTAATCATGGAACCACAAATGTTACACAAAGCAAGCCAATTTCACAATCAACACATTAAATATTCTTGAGACAAGGTCCAACTAGGATTTCATCACCTAGCAGATCACCTTACCTTTTTTTGGTTATCTTACTTGGGTTTAATTACTAAAGGGATAACCAACTTAGTTCACTAGTTGAGTATAAGCTTTGGTAATTGGTATATTGGCTAAGCACCCACATTTGATATAGTATTATGATGTGAGGGGATCAAGCCCCAAGTACCAATCCATGTACTCAATCTAATATAGACTTATTTTTTAGAACCTAAACACAACCTAAAACCAAATATAGCTTGCTTTTTAGGACCTGTTCAAGCCAATTTGCTCTTCACACTTTTCTAAGGCATAAGCCAAAAGAGAGATTAAAAGGAATCCTAGGACTTAACACACTATTATTGAATGCATTGTTTGCCTTGAATATTATTTTATTGATCTTTGTTTTGAGGTGTGAGAATGTATCATTTCTTTCCTATTTTCTCATATGGTTCTTACATGCCAACAATGAAGGGACCTTGAGGAAAAAAACTCACCACCAAGTCAACCAACCTCTTCCACCTCATCATCAATGAAACACATTTATGAATCCATGGAATCCTCTCACTCTCTAGTAATTTTTACTTGGGTGGTCCCAAGAGATGCAGATTTTGCCACTTTCCTAAACAATAATCATGTAGACTTACAATATTACCTTAGAACTATGTCTTACCAAATCTCAATTTTGACCCCACATATAGATCCACCTTATGGTATGCCTCTTCAACTTATGGGGAGTACCTCAACTAATATAGGTGTTACTCAACCTTTTAGTTACCATAGCCTTACCATCAACCAACAACCCCCTTAAAACTACCATTCAAAACCAACTGACCCAACCTACTACTGCCCTTATACCTCTTACCAATCAATCCTCTGTAATAGGATTGCCTACCACTAGTGCTACCCATCTCCCTCTAGTTACCTTCAATATATCAAAAACTACCTAGATTCAAATCCTTATGGTGTCCATACCCTCTATGTTACCACTAATTAGTACAAGGGTCACCATGCTTCCATTGGCCACCAACCCAATAACCACTCCTACCCAATAATAAACCTTTAGTTATATCCATAACCCACAAGGGAATATGTTCACTACCCAAACACCTACCACTAACCAAAAAATAACATCCACATACTAACATGTATGTTATACCCAACCATTGGTATCTACATATCAATATGTATCTTCTACACAACTATTAGCATCCACATACCAATATGTGTCAACCTCTCAACCTTATACCACTATCAACATGTTTCTTAACCACCACCATCGTATTATTCATATTAAAACATTATAGATGCTCAACCCCAAGTATACTTCATAAATATGATCATGGACAAGATGACCACCCTAGAATCATCCATCTTGGGTGCTCATAATATCTTATTTTATTACCAAATTTTCAATGAACCCATCCATCCATCCATACCCATTAAGCCATATCCTCCCCAATGGGAACTTCCCAAGTTATATAAATTTATAATCAAGGAGGATCCCCAAAATCACATTAGGGCATTTAGGAATTATTTTTATCTCATCATCTTTGATTATTCCCTTATTCTCTACACTTTTTTGATGTCTCTAACTAGCCCAACTTTAGATTGGTATAGTGACTTACCTAAACATTCCATCTTATCCTTAACCCAACTATCCTAAAACTTATTGGATTTATTTTCAATCAATAAATACAAGAAAGTTTATATCACCAAGCTCTACTTAATATGTTAATTTGAGGATGAATCTATTGCCAATTTTGTGGCTCATTGGAGGAGCCTAATTAACCAACTTTCATTTTCCTTTCCTCAACTTTAACTTATATATCTCTTTTCTTAGGCATGTTTCAAACATATCTCATCCACATTATGTATCTAAATATTCTAGACATTTGATGAAGCTTTTAACATGGCTCATAAACTAGAGAATCTAGGCATTGATGACGAAAATCTTAAATTTTAAAATAAGAACTCAACTTATAAAACCAATGAGGCCCCTTCCTCCAAGTCAAGAAACCAACCCAATACCAACACTAGGAACAAAGGAACTACAAATTATATAGACTTTAAATCTACACCTCTACCATCTACCAACCAACAAAACTGAAGGAACCAAACCTCCAACTCCTTTAATTATTCAAACCAAAACCTAAGGAACAACTAGAAGAAATTAACTCCACTTGGGGAATCCTATGCTTCTATTTTGAAAAAGTTATTAAAATATAAAACCATCCAAATTCTACCAATTAAACCACCCCAATATTTGATGCTTCTCACCCTATTCTAATTTGGTATAATGAGAATTACCATTGTGCCTTTTGCCAAGTCATAGAACATGATATCAATAGGTGCAATACCTTCAAATAACTTGTCCAATCCCTCATTGACAAGGGGGATCTTACATTGGACAACCCCAATGCACCACCAACCTATCCCTTGACATATTTAGGCAATATTTTCCAAACCATGCTCCTACCAAAAATGAGATTAACAACATTGAATTCTCTCTTGATACCCATACTGTTAATATGGTTATTGACACACTCACTTATCAAGAACCCACTCACCACTCTACTAACACATCTTCACTTATTGAAGTAAAAAAAGTTAACTTCTACCCTTTTGGAGACCCAAACCAAGGAAGTACCTCTTCCTCCTTCCTCATTAATTAAGGTGGTAGAATTACCAGCTTCCCCTTTGACTGACACACCAGACCACACACCCATCTTACCTTCCTCACCAATTTTGATGCAACTCTCCCTTCCCATAGAAATCATTCCTTAGAAAAAATTCCCCTATCTACTCCTCCCATAGAAGATTCATTTATCCTAACATTGCATCCTTTGATTAAGAAAGAGGACAAGGTTACCATCCCTATGTCTCCACCTAGTGGATTATCTTTTAGATTCCACCATTCAAGGAATCAAACCTTTCTCAAAGCTAGTGCAAAAATTAGAATTTATCCCCAACCCTGATATGGATTGAACAAACCTTTGGAAGTAATTAGGTCTCCCTTATGTTACCAAACTAGAACCTCTAACCCCTTCTTTGGTAGACCAACCTAGCATTTCTAATAACCAACCAATAAAAACCTCCACCTAACCAACTAAAAGCTCCACCTAACCAACCAAAACTTCCACCCAACCCTAAAATCTCCACTAAACTAACCAAATATCAACCACCTAAGCCAACCAAGACCCTAGTAACCAAACCCCATTCAAAACCAACAACCAAATCAACCAAAGAGATAAAACCATCCAAAGGCCCAAAGACTCAAACTTTACCTCCCTCTACCTTGCACTCCATTTTGGGTCCTCATCCCTCTACCTTGAGCATGAAGCTAATTGTTTTTACCAAAACCCCACTGCCTTTAATGGTTACACCCACACACTTGCTTTTTAATGCATCTCTTTTCACTACACTAGTAATACCTAAGTTACATACCTTGTCATCCTCTATCTCTAGATCTTTAACCATCTTACCTAAACCAAAACCATTGACCAAGTGTACCAACTTACATAAAACACCTCTCACCAAACTTACTTCCAAACAACCTTCTACCTTAACACCCAAAAAAAACCACTAAAACTTTACCACCTTTCACTGAGTCTTACCAAACCATTATCCATTGGTTATTGTAAACCTCTTCTTTTAGATTAACACCCATTAAATCATTTAACCCTTCACATCCCAAACCATTATGGTTTAATAAATTTTTTATTTATTTCTACCAAAGGACACCTGACCATGATACAAATAATTATAAAGCTCTCCAAAATCTCATCTACCATTTTTATGAGGAGGATAATCTATTAACAGATGAACCTCCTATATCACCCATACCAACCCAAACAATAACCATACCTACCCAACACTTACCCACTCCTCCACTCTCACTTAATAATGAAGACGAGTCTAACCACTCTACTACCTCACCCTATCCTTCTATCCATACTATCAACATGGTCACTAGATGACAAAAAAAGGATAAAGGGAAGGCTAAGGTGCCAATTCCTTGGACTTACCCCTCTTTAGACTCCTAAATAGACCACACCCAACCATATCCATCTTCAATCAAACCCAAGGTGCCTATCTTGGGTGCCCCTAATCTAACCCTTCATAATTGAACACACATGTAATATCTATCTAGAATTATATCCTTAAGAGGCTTCACCAAACCCTAGCAAAAATGAGCTTATATGAGTTGATTTTTACTTCTCCCCATCACCACTAAGCACTCTTAGAGGCTTTTAAATCTATTGAGGTCCAACCTAATGACCCTCAACCTCTAGTTTCCTTTATTTCTGCCCTTCAAACATCCAACCTTGTCACCTTTAAGAATTCAAAAACACTTTCCATCCACCCCAAAGACCTAGATCCCCCACTCTTTATTACCACTTACATCAACCAAAACCATGTCAAAATGGTGATGATTGATGGGGTATATAACATTAACATCATATCCTCTTATACTTATAACCAACTCAAATTACCAAACAAAATCATGTCAAAATCCATAGTAGTCCTTTGATCCTTCAAAAACACTATGACCACTACCTTGGGAACTGTCATCCTTCATATATGTGTAGGACACCACACACTCCCTAAACTTTTCTTTGTTGTGGTAGGAAAATTACAATACAACATATTTTTGGGACAAACTTGGATTTTCTCCATGGAATGTGTTCCCTCTACCCTCCATTGATGCATTAAGTTTGAGATTGAAGGCCAAGTCATCAATATCAAAGCAGACTGAAATCCTTTCTCAACATGTAAAATAACCTATCACCCTAATGATGTCCTCATACACCCATCCAATACACCTTTAGTAGTTACACCCCAACCACCAACCATAGATGAAATGTCAACTATCTCATCTATACCTTCTTCATAGATCCTTATAGAGGATCCCTTAGGATCTATGTTCCAATTATTCTCATTAGGGGAGTATGACCTTTTAGTGTTAGATGTTTTCCCTACTCAAGAATATGAGAACCTCAGACATGACCCTTCATATGACCCTAACATTAGAACCATCATCCCTTTTGGTCCCCCAAACCATAAAATAAACTTCATATATGGGGGACTTGATTGGCCACATCTTATTCCCATTACTACCTCTTCCATTTGACCATTTGCCTTTGACTTTTCCTACCTTGAAAAACTATAATTCACTAAATTATACCTTCATAAGTTTTCCTAGAAGGGATTTGGCCTTAGCTGATATGAACAAGGACCTCATGTGTTACTTTTGATCAAAACCCAAAAACCTCATTAGTCATTTGGCCTTGGGTTTGTACCACCTGAAGAACCCACCAATTTACCCAAACCTATTGATACCATCAAGGAAGACATCCCCTCCTCACCAACCTAACCTCCTTCAAAGTCTAATGGTTTTGACATCATTCCTAAATTTTTAAGTCAATACTATTATTTTGGGCCCTCTGACCTATCAAAAAGATGGCCAAACTAAGACTCTTCCTCTTATTCATCTTGAAATGGTAGAAAATGATTCTCCTACCATTAGGACCATCCAACATCAAGATAATGATTTTATTATCACCTACCTTGGTGCCCTAGATTATTCAATGTATAAATCCCTTCCTCTTAAAATATTGACCATGTTGAATTAATCTACCAGGGATATCAACTTGGGCACTTTGAACAACCCCCACATTGTCAAATTGGGCCAATCACTAAATGTTAAATAAATTCAAGACTTCTCCTCTTTCCTCTAAGACTAAAACATAACATTCACTTAATCTTATAGTGATATGCTTGGGATTGACCCCACTATTTATACCCATAACATAGTCATTCATCATGATGCCAAGCTTGTTAAATATAAACTTTGATGTATGCATCCTCATATAACCCTTCTTGTCAAAGAAGAGCTTCAGTGAATCTTATTTATAAAATTCATTCAACCCATTGACTACCCATAATGGGTCTAAAATATCATACCTATCACCAAATCCACTAGGGGTCTATGCATTTGTGTGGACTTTCATGACCTTAATCCCATCTACCCCAAGGATGACTTTCCTTTACCTAGTATTGACTAGTTTGTTGATCTTATAGCTAGTCACAAGATTTTATCTCTCATGGATGGGTTTTTAGTTTAAAAAAAAATCTTGATTGCTCATAAAATCAACATAAAACTACCCTTACCACCCTTTAGGGAATTTTTTTCTATAGAGTCATGCCTTTTCGATCAAAGAATGCTAGTGTAACCTATCAGTGAGCCATGACTTACATCTTCCATGACCTCATCCACACCATCGTAAAAGAATATGTCAATGATCTCTTGGGAAAATATAAATGTCATAAATATCATCTAAAATATCATGGTAGCATCATCGAGTGCCTATTCCATTTCCATGTTAGACTCAACCCCAAAAAATGTAGTTTTGGGGTCCTTTTAGGAAATCTTCTTGACTTTATCATCTCTCTTTAAGGATTCAAAGTAGACCCTACCAAGGTCAAATCAATCTTGGATATGATTCATCCTACCAATCTTAATAAAATCGATATCATATAGGGAAAGCTTCAATCCATTCACCATTTCATTTCCTAGCTTTAAGATTGGTGCCAACCTTTTCATCACCTTCTGAAGAAGGATTTCTCTTTCAAGTATAAGGATTGTCAAAAAGCCTTTGGTTTACTTAAATATTAAATTTTGTCACCACCTATACTTAACCCTCTTAAGGATGGCCATCCCTTTTACCTATATATCTCTACCACCACCCATTCCCTAAGGGCAATGTTAGCTCATTGAGATGAACAACATAGAGAACAAGTCGTATACTACATTAGCTGCATGCTTGTAGAATACGAGACTTGGTATATCTATACTAAGAAACTCTACTTAGCCTTGAATTTAATTTCCACCAAAATGTATCACTACCTTCTTAACCATAAAATAAATGTCATAACTAACACCAACCCACTCAAGTACATACATTCCAAGCCATACCAAAACTAGTGTATGGCCAAGTGGCTTATGATCTTAGTAAAGTTTGATCTTGAATTCCTTCAAAAAAATTAAATTAAAAGGAAATTTATTACTAACTAATTGGATGAATCATCTTTTATAGATCACCAACCTCCTCCTTTTTAACTTTTAGATGAATCTATTACCACTCTTTCCATAGAGGATATAAACTACCAAATGACTATGTTCTTCGATGGCTCAAAGTGTCAACATGGTGGGGGAGTTGGTATCATCTATATCCCCTTTGATGGTTAACCCCTTCTTGTATCCTTAAAAATTTATTTTTAATGCACCAAAAATATGGTTGAGTATGAATCCCTATTCATAGGTTTGAAAACTACTCTAGCCTTGGGAATTAAGATAATCAATGTCTTTGGTGATTCCCAACTCATGATCAACTAGGTCAATGCATCCTATTAATGTAAGAATTATTTCTTATGGAAGGTGATATGGAAAGTGACTTGGAAATTTACATGGAATTTACATGGAAGTGATATGGAAAGTGACATGGAAAGTGATATGGCAAGTGATATGGAAAGTGACATGGAAAGTGACATGGAAGGTGATATGGAAGGTGATATGGCAATTAACATGGCTTGTAAGTGAGATGGCTTGAATTGGGACATTATACCCCACCTAGGACCCTCCTCTAAGGTACCTAATGACATCATTAAGAACCAAACGGCCCCTCCTTTGAATTATGGTACATTTTTGCTTATGGGACCATCATTCAACATGTGTTTTTGTCCTCATGCATAAAGGTGGTGCAAAAATATATGGAACACTTAGCCAAAGGGAAAATTATCTTGGTGGAAAGTCATTTGGAATAATTTGGGTCCATGTGCATGATTTACACTCAAAATTGTACTCATGTGCAAGCTGAGAGATAAGCCAGCAAAGTGTGAATCCCACCACCATTATCATTTGATTCATCCATGCACCCACATGGAGAATGGTTCTAAAATTCATCGGGCACTTAGCCAAAAGACAAATTATCTTAGTGGAAAGTCCTTTGGTCTCATCTGGGTCCATGTGCATGATTTCCACTCAAAATTGGACTCATGTATAAGGTGGGAGATAAACCAACAAAGTGGGAATCCAACTACCCTTATCATTTGATTCACCCATGCACCCACATGGATAATGGTGCCAAAATTCATGGGGAACTTATCCAAAAGACAAAATATCTTTGTGTAAAGTCCTTTGGCCTCATTTGGGTCCATGTGAATGATTTCCACTCAAAATTGGACTCATGTTCAAGGTGGGAGACAAAATAATAAGGTGAGAATCCCACCACCCTTATCCATTTTGTCATTTATTAGCCCACTTAGAAAATGGTGACATACTTCACTACTCTAATTCCTTGGCATGTTTCTTCACAAAAAATGTTATAAGTACCCACTTCTCCTTCACCCATGGGTAAGTTAGCTTTTAGTGGAATAATTAAATTTATAGGTTTACTAATTTTGGAAGAGGTCATCATCTTAGAGGTTAAAAGATTCAAAATCCCCAAATCTCTACTAAAATTACAATCCATCTTCATCAACAACAACATCATCAATAATCTTTAACAATTCAATCTTCATCAACAAACATCTTCTAGCATTAAGGTAACCTTGTTATTTATTTATTTTAATTTCTTTAATACTTTCCCTTTGGCCTTGTTCTTTCACTTACTTGATTCCTTACCCTCTTACCATTTTACCCTCTTTCCCATATTCCTTTGCCTTCTTTATCACCATTTTCCCCTTTACCTTGTTATCCTCTTAATCATTTATCCCCCTCACTTTGCTACCATCTTAACCAATTATCCCTTTGGATTCTCACCATCTTCTACTTTCCTTCTTCCCATCATTTTACCCTTTACCCATTTACCAACCCCAACCAAACTATCCTTTTGACTCTTTCCAAATTACCAAGCCAAAACCACAACCCTTAACTTGGCCAATTTTCAGCATTAGTGCTAATCAAACTATTTGCTTTATTTTAGTCATCTTAGCAAAGCATTTAATTTTATTAATTAATTTTCTATTATTATTATTTTTATTTAATTTCATTTGATATTTTAGATGCAAGTATCATCCTTTTTATTTTCAAAATTAAATGTTTAAAGTAGGTGTATTGACAACCTCCTAAAAATCTTTTGCTTCTAAGATCTATCTCATGCTAGGTAATCCACCCATCTACTTGTCTAGCAAACAAGTGTGTTCAAGTGTTTTATTATTTCTAGGTATTATTCTTTATCCAAATAAGAGTTCTCACAAAGTCTAGACTTCAATGAGTGCATGAAAACTAGGTATTCTTCTACAAACCCATTAACTATTTTCTTTCTTTTCAAAACTAAGAAAAGGCAACAAAAAAATAGATAAAAACAACCTCAATATAGATAAATTACACTTTAAAAATGGAAAGGTCTTATGGATGATCAATTGGAATAGGTAAAATAAGCTTACCAAAATTACCTTAACCTAACTAATAATTTTAATGCCATACTTATTTCAAATATGTTACATATAGAGCTAGCTCGTTTAATAGGGCCATAAAATGGTTCTTCATGATATGCAAATCAAAACATAGACCCCTTTAGCCAAATAACATTGGTAGGATACATGTACAATGACCCAATAATGATAAAATAAACTATCACTCAAAAAAATATGTCACTCACAATGTTATGGATATCATGTAAGTGCATTCCAATTTGAACCAAAGTAGGTCTAATCTGAGCAACACACAATATATTCCTCTGACTAATACCTTAAGTGGTTTGAAAAAATAAGGAACAAGTATGACTATTTACCAAACACAAAAAATAACCTCCATTCCTTAATAAGCTACTTCCTTAAGGGCATAATAAGTGATAACTAGCCAAAAATAATATACCAACATACTACCTCAATAAGAAGAAACAAACATTCCAACACAACAAGAATAAACCAATATACCTCAAACATCAAAAGCATTTCCTAATCCATAATGTGTTTCTATTAGTCAAAATGTTCTAGTTGGTCAATAATAATAAATTCCAAACCCTAAACAAGTGCCTAATAAACAATAAGTGTTTAATCAATATCAAGGTTCTAATGTATATTAAATAAGTAAATAATAGGTTCTAGGTAATAGGTTCCTTTCACCTAATGAGTATCACACATATAATAGGGATCTAACTTCCAACACCTTTAATAATATGGCATTAGCTAATACTGTTTTCCCTTTATACAGTAAGGTTTGACAAGTAGATAGTAAGTTCCCACCCAAACTTAGAAATACCAACATTTTCACCTAGCCAAATGTCATTATTATAGTTGCAATTTTCAAACCAAATCCATGTAACCAATACTAGATACAATTTTTACTAATAAAAATGTATTTTATATCAATAGTACAATCCTAATGTATATATACATATACTAGTCATTCAACCAACCAAACAAACATTCCATAATATGCCATTCCTAAATACCCCAATCAAGGTAATCCACCTTTGATCATGTAACCCCAATAGTAACATGCCATGCCATCTAACTTTCTAGCTCAAGAGCTGTAATAAATGAATGATACAATTCAAGCCATTCATATGGGAAGCAAACAAATAAATTCAAACTAGATAAAATATGCTAATATTCATTCAAACTGGATTATCTTCAAATACCATTTCCTTTAGGCTATGAGGTGCCAAAATTTGACAAATACAAGGGAAAAGGTAACCCCAAAGAGCATCTAAAATAATTATTTGTTACTTGTCAACTAGTGGCTTATAGTGACATTTTTCTTCTCCTCTTTTCAAGAAGTTTAGCTGATCAAACCATATAATGTCTTTTAAAATTACCAAAGAATTATGTACCAAAATTTGATGAGATTTTTGATAGTTTTGTACAACATTTATCATGTGATATTGAACATTAGAATATAGTTGTGGACTTGGGCTAAGGAAAACAAAAAAATGGGGAAATCTTCATTTCTTATTTACAATGATGGAGAGCACTGTTGAGCTGATTTACTCATAAATTTCTAGACAAGTAATTGTTCGTGATATTTACTAGGATCCTACATAGTGAGATATCTTATCATCTCGAGCTGTAATGTGCTCACATGTTTGAAAAGGTTATTGAGAAAAGGATATATATTTATAATGACCTTTTTAACGAAGGGATTATCAAGTTATCTTCTTCCAACCATAGCTAAAATGATAATTAAGGCCAATAAAACCAAAATTAGAGTCCATAACTAAAACTAAAACCCTATTCAAATCTTATTTTTAACACTAGCTCAATCCAACAATAATGAATTACCAAAGGCCTATAAATTTAACAAGAATATTTTTACTTGTGTGATCATTGAATTGTTCCATGTTCAAATGGTGCAAACATTGATTATTTATTTACCTCAACCCATTCAAAAACTAACACCTATATTCATTTAGCTAAGGCCTCCACAAAATCAAGCACAATTGAAATCACCTCCTCCAAGGATAAGACCTTCCATTTCTAAATAATTTAGTGACGTTAAGGAACCTATTGATTTTTTATTCTATAAATTGGTTCAAGAAAATATGATTAATTATCATGTGCTAAAGTCATTCCCTAAGGGAATTCCTTTTCTTAATCAATAAAAATAACATGAATTCTATGAGTACCATTGTGTCAAGATACATTTTATACATTGGTGTATCTAGCCAAGGCATCTAATTTAGAATATGATGGAGAATGGATAAATATAATGAGATACCCATGCTCCTTTGACTAATCATAAATTAGGCATTTATCAAAATCCATTGCATCAACATAAGAATCACAACTAATAGTATCAATAACAACAATAGTGGAAGATAACACCACCACAAAATCAATAGAAATAACACCAACAATAATAACAACGAAATGGTCAAACCAAATGGATAATTGACCAAACAAACCAAGGAGGCTATCATGTCATCATGTATACCTATAACAATGTTGTATAACATGTCTCAAGTAGTCATGTTTCCACCATTACTATTAACCCCTAGCCAAATACCAATAGACCAAAATCCTCACCTAATAATACCTATCATCCAATAATGCCTACCAAAATCCTTATGATAGTAATTCTTATTAAAACCATGTTAGTATCTAGGCTCAAAACTACCTAAGAATTACCATTATAGGCCCTATTGTCTCTTTAAACAATTACTAAGTCTAGTACTAGATTGATATTATGTAATTGCAACTCAAAGATCCAATATTACCATCAAGGGACCATAGCCAAATCTTTTGAATGAGCCCATTCAGACCTCCATACCTATAAAAATTAAGCCAATGACCAAAATAAAAGGGAAGACCTATGACATTGTGGAGTAGATATAGAATTCATCTACATAAATATCCATGATGGATTTACTACATACATCTAACATCTATAAATATATAATAAATGAGTATCTAAGCCAATCCTTCATACCTAATGATGTCATGCCAAATAATTTTTAAGCCATGGTAGGATATTTGGTCCTTGGCTAATGACTTACCTTTGACCAAACTAACACATAATCCTTGGTCACATTACATAATAACTCATTATACATCAAGGTTAGTATAACAAATTATAAAGTTAAATTTGTCCTTGTGGACAATGGTTTAGGACTAAACATTGTGTCTCTAAATTTAGTAAAGCATCTTGGATAGAAAGTGGCTGATCTATAACTAGATACCATTATTATCAAGACATATAATAATGAGGAATGGTAATCACAAGGTATTATCATCTTACTAGTGGTCATTATACCTTTGACCCATGACATTCTATGTCATGTTTTGGACCCGAAATTATCTTAAAAGTCTCTATCCAATCGACCCTAGATCCATGAAATTAAGGCCATACCTTCCATGCTATATTAATGTATTAAATTTTCCCATTTAAGGATGGAAGTGACTATACCAACTGATCTCTAGCCTTACCAATATTATAAGCACCTTGAGGCAATGTATAATAGCAATAATTATCATTTTGGATTGAATACTATGCCTAAATTTCATGGAGGAAAGGTCAATAAATCCAAAGACATTTAATTAGGACTATAATCCAAATACATTGACCCTAAGATCCTTATTTCTACCTCATATTAACCTCCACCTGATATTCTCAACCATTTTTACATATCTAACAAAGGCATCAGAGAATACAATAGTCATGATTCCTTCCACATTGCCAAGTTACCATAGAATCCAAAAGCTTATGCAAGACCCAAATCTAAGACTACTCACATTAAGTGGTAGACCAACAAAAAATCTCATCTTAATAAACCCATTTTTTTTTAATCCATCCTATAGCCTATAATAAGATCCCTTAGCCAAATATGATTCCTACATTTATACTGATGAGCTAGTTGATTGTTACTAAACTGAAAAGTATTTTATTCTTGATTGGATTATGGATAACTTAGATTTAAAAGTAGAGGCTTATGGATACATCATCAAGGAATAATTGAGCCTAATTCAATGACCAAGTATAAGGTAACACATAGTATTATATTTAAATTTCCTAGGGTGACCCCACATACCTTATTTGGGTTCTTACACCATCAACTAGTGAAGACAATGCCAACAATAATGCAAGGTCTGATTATATAATCTATTATGACCTTGATAACAATTTTTTTTAATATTTATGTCATTTATATCATTAATAATATTTATTTACCTTTTCCACTTACCCTTTATCACTCATAATTGATAGACTGGAACCAACAAGAGTCAACAATTTCAATTGATGAGTTTGAGAATGATGAGGGCATTTGTTACTTTCTAGGTTTGAGGAATCACATTGCTATAGGAGATCATAAATAGGTATTTTTGATGAGATTATATCTTTCTACCTATTTTAGAGATCAGGTGAACATCCTTGGCCAAAATCAAAAATAAAATCAAACATTGAGGTCTAAAAGTGAAAACTTCTTTGAGGCACTTTCAGGCTAGGTTAAAAGTAAATAAAAAGGCAAGTCTCTTGGTGAAAACCTATTTTAGGTGCCATTATAAGGGGATGTTCACCTCTATTTTCATGAAGCATAAGATACCAATTATCCAAGGCTTATATGGATCTAAAATCATTACCAAAGAGTGACAAGCTTTTGTGCAGATTGTTCAAGAGTGCCCTAAGGTATTTGTTACGTGGCCTTTTCTAGCATTAGGAGATTTTGATGAATCCTACTTGGGAAAATTAGACAAGCTAGTTTGGCCAAAGGATTTTTCCATCACCAACCAATTTTCCTCCTTGACAACTATTTTAAAAGGCTTTTTTACACTCATTATAGAGGACACCTCTGAGGTTAATATCAAGAATCTCGAGGACCTAAAATAGATTAAAATAGGTGCATCCCTCATTAAGGAGGAATGTGAATTCTTTATATCCCTTCTGAGGGTGTTTGTGGATATATTTACATGAGACTATTTAGATATGATAGGTTTGGACCCCATATTAGTTGTACACCATCTTATTATACATCTTGACGCCAAACTAGTTAAGAAGAATCTATAAAAAATGCATCCTCGTATTATCATGTTAGTTGAGAAAGAGTTGGAGAAAATTATATGTGAGATTCATTTGGTCTATTGATTATTTATAATGGATTTATAACATTTCACTAGTGAGCAAGACACTAGAAGGTATTAGACTATGCACTAATTTTGGATATATTAACAAAGCCTACCCAAAGGATAACTTTCCTTTATCAAACATTGAAAATATTGTTGACTCAATGGCTAGATATGAAATGATTTCTTCTATGGATGGATTTTTAGGATATAACCAAATTAGAATAGCACTAGAAGACCAACACAAGATATCATTCACCACTTAGTAGGGAATGTTTTGTTATCAGGGAATTCTATTTGGACTTAAAAATGTAGGAGCCACTTACCAACTAGCCATGATAGTGATTTTTCATGATATGATGCATGATATTATTGAAGACTATGATGATGACATCTTGGGAAAATATAAGATCCATGTAAACCATCTAGCCATACTTCAAAGAATCTTTGAGAGGTTTTGAGAGTATAAAGTTAGTCTAAACCCTAATAAGTGTGTATTTGTTTTAACTTATAAAAAAAATTATGCTTCATTGTCTCTCATAGGGGCATTGAAGTTGATCTAGCCAAAGTTTGAGCCATTACCAAAATGTTGCCACTATCTACCTTGAAGTAGTTCTATAGTATACAAATAAATATACATTCAATTTGACATTTCATATCAAAATCGACCAAAATATGCCATCCATTTACACACTTACTGAAGAAAGGCATTACTTTTTCATGGAATGAAGATTATTAGAAAGTATTTGATCATATTAAGGAATATCTAGGTAATCCACCTATTTTATTTCCACCTATGCAAAACAAGTCATTATTACTTTACCTATAAATGACCAAAAATACCCTAGGTGAATATTTGGCACAATATGATGAGCATGTTAAAGAACATGTCATTTATTACCTAAGATAAACATTAATCATGTATGAGTATAATTATACATCAATCAAAAATTCCTATTTAGCTATGGTTTTCATAACCAAAAAGTTACATCACTACATGTTGAACAACAAGACCATTGTTATTTCCAAAGTAGATCCCCTCAAGTATCTACTTTCCAAAATAGCTTTACAGGGCCACATAGTGAAGTGGATCATGATTCTAAGTGACTTTAAGATTAAATATGTTAATCAAAAGGCTATTAAGGGACATGCACTTGTAGATCAGCTTTCAAAAACTCCTCTTCATGATACTCATATTATTAAATTTTTATTTCTATATGAAGCCATCATGACCACCTCAAAATCAAAATCACCTCCTAAGGCATAATAGTGGAAAATTTACTTCGATGGTTCATTCATAGTTCATGGATTAGATGCTAGAGTATTTTTTATCATGTTATAAGGGAATCTTATTCTTAAGTCCTTTCACATTAGTTTTTGCTATAATAATAACATATATAAATAAAAATAAATCATTGTAGGGTTTTCCCAAGTAATACAATGGAATATCCAACATTTTTTGGTTCACAGTGATTCATAACTTATCATTAATCATGTCATATACCAATACCAAACAAAGGATTAGAAGTTGGTACCATATAAAGACATGGTCAATACTAACAAGAAAAGGATGAGAAGTTGGTACCATACTAACACATGGTCAATACTCTCAAGAAAAAAATTTCAACATTTAATTTTAATGGATACCTAGAGATAATAATAAAATAGAAAATGACATAGCCACAATTCTCTCTATGATTTAGATTACAAATAGAGCCATGGATTATCAATTCCTTGTGGAACATATCCTAACACCAACACAATAATAAGTATTCATAGATATGGTTTATGACATTTTTTGTCCCATATCACATTGGTATTATGACATATATGCCTACCTTCAGGACCAAATTATTCCCCCTAACCTTACACATAAGAAAAAAAATACTTTATCTGTACAGCCTCTCATTATACCCTACTTAGATTTTGTGAAGTAAATTTAAAGTGTAGTTTGTCAAAATTTGAGGAAGTAGGTTTCCATGGTGATCATAGAATTTAGGAACATAAATTAGGTTTGCATAGGTCTCAGAAACCCATTTTGAGGCCTGAAAGTTCTTACACAAGCATATAATATCCAAACCATCATGAACATATCACATAGAAATGAATGGGTCATCTTGATTGTGAATTTATAAAGTTCACATAAGAGTACTCTTAGAGACAAAATATCACATAGACATTAATTCCTCCATACCTAAATCATGCTCTGCAAATTTTATGTCTTGATGAGCTTTCTATCTCAAGATATAAGCTTTTAAAGTTAGATTGGCAAAGTAAGATGTGTATGGGGGAATCAATTTAAAGTTGTGGTAAATATCCATTTATATTAAAATTTTATAAGGATGAATGTATGAATGAAAAGTGTCAATATCACATGAGATTAAGCCAATATCTAATGGCATTCAGGTGACTCACAATGATAGTGAGTTCAGATATCCAATAGAGCATGTTCAATCATGCATCCAAAGATCAATGGGAAGCATCAACTTAAAAGGTTAGAGAATATTTAGCTTGATTTAGTAACTTATAATTAACATGATCTTGGTGAATAAGTAGATCAATAATGTGCATTCAATCAATCAAAAAGAGATCAATGACATGCATTCAATCATACCAAACACAAAAATGGTGATTGAAAGGTTAATTGGTCAGTAAATCCTAGGAATAAATAAGGAGTTTCCAAGTGTCATGACCATGGTAAATATCAATAATATCAATGATACATGTTCAAACTATGCAAATGAAGATTAATGATACATGAAAAAGTAGATCTAATGGTGCTCATCTAATACTGATCATAGATCGATGGTCAATGATGAAGGTCAAAGGTGCTATAATCTTGAAGGCCCATATTCAGATCAATGGATAAAATTAAAATGCTAAATCCAAGTGATAAAATGGAAATAAAATATGGTTGAGGTCAATCTATATCAATGTTCTAAAGGGCTAAGGTTTCCATTAAAGCTCAAATACATGATAATTTTGTTTAAACCTAATATAGTCTAGAATAAAGCTATGCAACCTATAGATCTACATCAATATAATGACTATCTACAAACTAATAAATTAGATTGGTTTTCAATCTATAGTAGATATAGATATCCATGTTAGGGTAGACATAGACATAGATAAGATATGGTGAGGTGTTTCATCGTTAGACACAATCATACCTCTAATAAATAGGTACCTATGGACACCCAAAGCATACATGATCATGGCTCTGTTAGGTACATTAAAATGAGGATCTTATCCTTATAGTGAAGGTAATTAATTTAAAGGATACCTATAAGGATTTATGTGGTAGGGTTGGTTGTTTCCTATAGTGGTCTTGACCTTCATAATGCATCCTTCCACATCAGAAAAAGTCCTAGTGACATTAGTGTAATCAAGAGCTCAAGGAAGATGTGATCTTAATCATTATGACCCCTTCTCCACTCTCCCATGCATTTCCCCCATATATATAATCCCTTTATTCTATAAATATAGGCTTCTAATCCTTAGAAATAATCCCTTTCTTAGGCATGACTAGACTCTACCAAGATTGAACTTTGTATCCACTTGGGATGAATAGAAGACTATTTCATATTTCATTATTATGGTATAATGTGTAAATTTTAGTTTGATTTTTATATGTGGTATAAATCTCTCCCTTATTAAGTCTTGATCTCACATATCTACTAGTTTATTTTGTTATGAAGGTCATGTTTAGTGTTTAATGTTATTTGATTAAAACTATCAGCTAGATACATTAATGAGTTAGTGCCTTGAATCAGGCCTTTCCATCACTTCCCTTAGGTTTTGATCACTTGGTGAAACTTTTCATGAAATAATGATACATAAAAGACATTTGGAGTTCTATATTTAGTTTTTTGCTTATATCATTAGTGTTATTAGAAGATCAATTAGAGTGGATGAGCAATTAATTTAAGTGCATCACCAATATTATCTTAGATTTCCCTTTCAATAATCTTTTTGTCCCTTTTCACCTTAAAAATTATCAGGTTTTATTGGAAATGAGATAAGTGATACATGAAAAGAGCTAGCCTCATTAAAAATCCTAGAGGTCTGACCCAAGATTAGGTAACCCATAGCCTAGGTTCATTCCTATGTTGGACTAGATTTGAGTAGAGGACCTAAAAAATTCTTTGCTTAGTGAGGGTGAAACCTAGAACCTCCAATAGTTTCTAACATACCTAATGGGAATAAGATCCAAAAGAGTGGATGTATTATCAGTGTTTCTTTCCTCTAATCATATTTTGTAATTAAGCAAGTTATCACCAATGGTGACTCTGAATCAAAGATTTGGTTATAGACAAACCAAGTATGTCTCATTGAAGATTTTAATTAGTTCTTTCATTTGATTGGACATATGAGGTTGATATGAATAGATATGATGAATAACCCTATAATTCACATCTTTATCATTAGTTTTAATATGATCCTCATGATTCATATAATCTTAATCAGCCTTACCAGGATTTCTATCAAATATATGATGAGCCTTATTAGGTTTATCATGATCCTTATTATCAAAATCATGGCTCTTACCTTCCACATGACCCATATCAACCTTACCAATGATGACCATTACCAACCATATACATATCCTTACTAGTAGTATGGTGACTTATATGAATCTTATGATAATCCTCTTGATTATTCATGGAAATAATATGAAATCCTCAAACAGCCTAATTATACCCTAACCCATCCTATATATAGACTTAAACAATCTCTATTAGACTAGGAGAAGAATATGATAAACATTGATATATTGAAGGGATATAGGTAGAAAATTATAGAGCATGTCATTAGAGGGGTTAGGAATTTAGTGAAATATGCAAAGGAAGAATGGATGTATTTCATTACAAGAGTTTATTTAATAAGTAATAGCGACATGATTGACATATATGGACTCATATCCAAGATTGAGGAGAAGCTGATAGCCCATGAAGAACATCAAACAACTCATTAACCATCTGTCCTTCAATAATTTACTCTATGTTAGCCTCATGTTGAGATTTTTATCACCACTCATAAGCCCTCACCAAATTAGTTTCAAATTTAGGATAGTTCACCCCAATTCCTCTCAACCTTTCCCTTATGGAAATCTATCTAAGGAAGAGTCTAAAAGGAAATAGAAGTTTATAATGAAAGAGATAGCCATAATGAGAAATCAAGGTCTAATTTTGAAGCTTCCCTTGATATGAAAATAGAAGATACAAATAAAAAATTATACCAATACTTGGCAGCTATAGAGGCAACATCACCCCAACTGTACATGCTTTCTTTCATTCCTTAAGCCACCATGCAAGAAGATCATAAGCTCAAGTTTTTATCATGTAACCAAGTCATGTAGTCAAACAAATCCAAAGTCACTCAATCCCCACCCTCCTCTCCTTAGGAGTATAAGTCATTTCCATCTTGGAAATCCATCTAGAATAGTATGCAAAAGCATGATCGTTAAAGATAAACAATTGGACCAAGGAGGTGTCACATATATCTCATCTTTCTCGGACTCATCTCAACAATATCCTATGCCACTCTTTGAAGTGATAAAAAGTGAAATCCATGTTAAACTCATAGATAATAATGATGAATTATTAGAGTTAGAAGATAGTTTCATGTCTTCCTCCCCTAAAGTTCAATCCATAGAGGTACCAAGTTTCACACCAATTCGTTATATACCTCAAGACACATCTATCCTACCAAATCATACACATATTATATTAAAATTTCCAAGATTCCTATCTCCTCAATCAATATTTTTGCCTTTTCCCACTATACCTACCATTCCTAATGTAACCCATCCATCTCAAACTTGGAAAACTTCATAGGCTATGCACTCAAACTATGTGATGCCTAGCCTTTGTCATGAGGATCCTATTATGCCTATTCCATCTAATCAAGCAAAGGAGGTGGAAGAGGTCAAGAAGTTAAAGGTTTCATGATTCATGAAATTCATCTATGGAGAGGCTTCCCAAATAATCCAAGTTATATTAGAAGTGGATCTAGCTTGCATTTCTACCATTCACACTCAAGAAGAGGAGTGTGTCATGTGAGAACTAGAAGATGAAATTGCTAATTCAAATGAGCTTTAAGAAGGATGTGCTAAGGATGATGCAAGTGTTTATGAGGATGATATTTCTACTAGTATCCCTCTTTGATGTGAAAGAATAAATTCTACCTTTAAGGATGAGGAAGCAGAGCTACCATCTTATGTTAAGAATGAGGTAATGGATGTAATAACTAATCAAATTGATGAATTTATGTTATAGATATAAGTTTTTAATAATCCAAAAGGATCATTGGAGGACTTGTTTAAATTTTTGGGAGAAATATATGCTCTACTCTAGGAGGACTATGGTCTAATTATAACCAAAGAGAGCAACCTTGTCAAGTAAATCAAAGAACATGGAGCAGGTAGTCCTTTAATACTATCACCTCAAGAGCTCATTATAGACATTGACTTATTTTGGATCTTCAAAATTGGTTATCAAATTCTTGGTGAGCCTACAAACATGGGTATATTTCCCAAAGGTAACATTGGTCTATTTGGTGCTCAGCCTAATCAAATAGATTATGAATGAATAGAGCTTGAATCTAAGCTAGGGGTTGCTATTAGGATTACCATTACAAAAGGGTGTTCTTTAAGGAACCTATTTAAATTTGAGATTTGTAAAAAATAATATCCACAAATTAATTATGTTTACATTAGAGGTTAATTTTCTCCTACTATTCCACATATAAGCATGCCAAAGGAATTGGCAAATAAGAGACCTACATCCTCAACCACCAAGCTCATATGAGAATGTGTGATACATCATTATCCATCCCATAATTGAAGTGAATCCGTAATTTTTATCCTTAGAACCAGGATGGAGGGGCTTGTAAATTACAACCTTGTATATATTAAATAAGATTTCATGCTTTTCTCTAAGTGCCTATGTGCACATTTGTTTAGTAGGTTAGCTATTTTTTCTTTCCTCCAAGTGCCTATGTGAACTTGCCTTCATTTGTTTTGTTCTTGTTGTAATTTATATTTATATATTTATATATATATTGGAAACTACTTTTATCCTCAAATCGATGTGTTTAATGAAAGAGGAGACTCCATGCCCAATGGACTAGTCAAGACAAATGGTTTGCGTTCTCAATAATAGAAGGTATGTGATGCAAGGGCATCCTATAAGGACCCCAAATTTGTTTCATTTTTATCTTAATATGGTATATTAGGTGTATAATAGGTCCTATAGGTCATAATTTGTCCTAAGGTGGAGTCTAGACAATCCAAAGGTGCATAAAATTTGAATTTTGGCTTTTCCTACCAAATACTCCTTTTGAAGAATTTGAATCTTGTTAGACCTTTTTAAGGAAATTTCTACATGTGTGAGGGTTTCAAGATGTAAAAAACATGTATAATGGTTTTTACATTGTAATAGGTCCATAAATGTGTTCTTGAAGCCATTTTCATGGGTTTAGACACTATATATTATGTAAAAAAAATAACAAAAATGCAATGTAACCAAAAGACCTCTATGAAGGGAAAGATTAAAGAATTAGTTATACATAATTTTATGGGGGAGAGGAGTCATATTTTATAGTGGTAACCTCATATTAAATTTGAATTAGAGTAATTAATCTATTTACAAGTTTTGTATGAAGATATTTTAGAAATTTTTGTAACCTCTATTGTAAGAATTAACACAGACCCATGTTTTGAGGTCATTGATTTTGTTGTTGACTGCATGTGTTTTGTTCATTAAATAATGAGATTGGAATTTTTTCCAAGTGTGATTTAATTATTATTCATTTTTTTAAGAGAAACCATGAAGAGATAAATAAAGGAAGAACCCCTATTTTTGTAGATTCCTCATATAGACCCATGTATATGAGTTGTCTGGTTTTGTTACAGTTTGTGTTTCCAAAGTTGATGATAAAAATAACTTGATAATGGTTCTAAATGTTTCTTAAAATATTTTTGAATATATTATAGTCTTATAGTTTCAAGGAGACCTCTAGATTTTAGTCTTTGTGAAGACATAACTTGTTTTAGTTGATTAGTTTCTTTTATTTGTAGACTGAGATTGTATGGTTAAAGGAAATAGACATTAGGAGTGTATTGTTTTATGGTATTCAAGGATTTTGTTATTTTTTTATGGTGACTTTCAATAATTATTTAATAGATAATTTTTATTCAAATATTTTCACAAATAGACCCATGTTAATTATGAGAATCATTGTTAATTAGACTGTAGAATTACTCCAAGAAACCAAAAAAGGCCATTATTTCAAATTTTAGAGTATTTAGAAACATTTTTGTAAATGTATTAAATTTGTTTAATATTACCTCCATTTCTCACATATCTATGAAAATGGATTGAAAGTTTGCGTATAATGGTTGTTAAACTTGAACAAGATTAATTAAATCATTAAAAACCTTTCATAGATTTTAGAAACCCATTGAGTCATTCATAATTGAATTTTCTTTACTCTTGGCTGAGATAGAGTCGTGAAAACCCTAAAGTAAGGTTTGAAGCATATATTGAGTTTCAACCATAAATAATTATCAACATTTTATGATCTAGTCAATTTCATATTTACCTAATTGAAAATTTCTTTTACAAGAGTGTATGGATCCATTTATATGGATTTAGTGAAGGAGTTGTGTTAGGCTTGAGGAGGCCTAATTGGAGAGGGATAGGAGTTATAAATAGGGTCTAAGAAGGGAGTTAGACCACAAAGTTTTATACACAAGTGTAATTTATTATGAGAAATAATAATTAAGCTTTGTATTTCTTCAACTGATGGTACTTAGTCCTTACTATGCATTAATGCCAATAAAAGAGATACTAAGGACTATGTGTAGTGCATGCAAAGTTGTGTAGGTGGGTGAATTATTAAATAAAGAGTTTTTTACTTGGTAGAATATTTATAAAATTTCATAAAAATATTGGAGAAGGTCTAATACCATTAAACATAGATAATGAGAGTGAAACTATTAAGTGAACATGAAGTCAAGCAACCAAATTCTATGTATTTGTGTGTGTGTGTGTGTGTGTGTGTGTGTGTGTGTGTGTGTGTGTGTGTGTGTGTGTGTGTGTGTGTGTGTGTGTGTGTGTGTGTGTGTGTGTGTGTGTTGGAATAAGGCATAGAGTTAGAGTTTTGTACCATGACATCATTTTGGTATCAAATAAGTAAAGGTTATTAGTTTATTATGAAAAGGATTAAATCATGTGTTTTAAGATGAATTTTAGGATAAGAAACCAATAATAGTGTTACATGGAAAGAGTTAGAAGAAATGAAGATTTGGTCAAGAATATGATAGACCAAGTGACACAATTAATTTCACCATTAGTCATGAAGATGGAGGATATTGAGGATGTTTTTAGAGAGAGTGAAAATAAAAATAATAGAGATAGAATAAGGAGATGATAGTTATCAAGGTCAAGCAACAACTTTGCAGTTAAGGATGAATAAGAAAGGAAATGAAGAGGTGGTTCAAGAAAGAACACAAACACATGTAATACCAGTTTAAAAAGGCATGAGAGTACATCACCATGCATGGTAGATCATATCATTTAAGAAATGAAGACCAATAATAGATGAAGGTCATATAAGAAGTGGACCAAGATAAAGGTTCTGAGGATAATGTTGGCAATGTCATTGAGAGGGGCATAGGGTAGTAGAGTGTCTATTGAATATTGGTAGAAGTATGCAACAATAGAGTATAAGAGAAGTTAATTAGGAAAGAAGACAAGAAATAAATGAGTCTTTAATCATGATAATAATATTATTTGAATAGAAGAATCAAGTCAAAAATCTAGCCCAAAGAAGAAGCTTATTCAAAAGTAGGTGAAAATAAAAAAGTAAGGTCTGTAATTTAGTGATTGATGGAGGAAACACAAATAATATTTTCTTTAGATATGGTGCAAAAATTAGGCTTAAAAAGGATGCCACATCCACAACCATACAAGGTTTCATGGGTTTAAAAGGGACATAAAATCCTGGTAAGTGAGTAAAGTTGGGTTGAGTTTCATATAAGAGGATATAGAGATAAATTATTATGTGATATTATGTGCATAGATGTTTGCCATTTAATGTTAGGAAGACCATGTTAATTTTATAGGTAGGTTATTCATGATGGTCAAGCTAATACATACACCATAAAGAACATGTTGAGATACACATACGTACCCCATTGAAGGGTGAAGAATAAAGAAAATATGAGAGGATAATGATGATGGAAACAAATCAATATTAAAATAAATCCATGAAAAGTTTGTGTTTGGTCAAAGAACCAAAGAGAGAAGCAAAGGTAAGCTATCTTGAGCTGGTTAGTATGAAGATTTGTGAGTCCAAAAAGATGGACATGAGAGAGGATGAACAAGAATGAAAGGTGATAGCAGAGGTCATCAAGAGATAGAAAGAGAGTAATATTTAAAAATAAGAAGACATAACACCTATGAGAGTTTTCAAAAAAGAAGATAGCCAAAATAAGAAAGGTATTCAAGTCTTTAAGATAGAAGATAGAAGAATAGTAATATAAATTGTAGCTAAAATGGAAAAGAAGTGGTTTGGGAAAGACACTAAGAAAAATAATAATATGGACAATGAAGTTTCCAAGAAAGAAGCACAAGAAAGAGTCATAAAGGCCCCAAATTTTGATGCTAAAAATATGTATTTTGATGAAAGTGTAGGTAAGTAGCTAGCAATAATTAACCAAAGTGTGGAATGAGTCAAGGAAAAGGATAAGATAGAGATGAATGAATACACTAAGATGACTTTGGTATCTAAAGAAGGAATGGTAGATAAACTCAAATGCTTGACGAAGAGTTTTAAACAAGAAAAGAATGTCAAAGAGTTGAGTAATATGGAGTAGGCCCATGAAATAAAAATAAGTGACTTTTAAGATAACCATGTAAGAATGACAAATCAAAGAGATGAGATAGTGAAAATGAACATACAATCCTTGTGTATGCAGGAGATAGAGAGTAGTCATAATGGTGACGTATAATAAGCAAACCAAGAAACTACACAAGCATGTGGCATGTAAGGTCCAAGAAGATGTTGTATATAATGTGAAGTGGATTAAACAAGAATAATTTATAGAAGAATAATAATTAATATTTGTATTATATGTTAATTATTTAAAAAATAAGAAGGAGGTTTAGTTTGTAGAGGAGGAAGAGTGGTATACACCTGTAATGCAAGAAGAAGATAACAATAATTATGTTTCTCTTAAAAATTTTATTTCATGTGCATGTATACTATTCAATAAGATGAACTAAGGAAGGCCTAAATATGTGGTCCAAGAAAATTTTCACCTCTATGAAGGCAAGTAGAAGAAGATACCTTCTATAAGGAGGTTAATTGCAGTCAAATAGGAGCATACACTAAGTGCATCAACCAACACTTGTGGTAAATGTCTTTTTAACTTGGTAGTATGATGCAGGGGCATCCCATAAGGACCCAAAATTTATTTCATTTTTACATTAATATGGTATATTAGGTGTCTAATAGGTTATATAGGTCATGAGTTTCCTAAGGTGTAGTCTAGATAGTCCAAAGATGCATAAAATTTGAATTTTAGCTTTCCTTGCCAAAAACTCCTTTTGAAGAATTTGAATCTTGTTAGGCCTTTTTAAGGACTTTTATGAATGTTTGAAGGTGCCAAGATGTAAAAAACATGTCTAAAGGGTTTTTAAATTGTAAGAGGTCCACAAAGGTGTTCTTGAATCCATTTTCATGGTTCTAGACACTATATATTATGTAAAACAAATCAAGAAAATGCAATGTAACCAAAATACCTCTATGAAAGGAAAGATTTGAGAATTAGTTATGCATGTTTTTATGGGGAGAGGAGTAAAAATTGGTAGTGGTAACCTCATATTACATTTGAGGTAGAGGAATTAATGTATTGACATGTTTTGTATGAAGAGAGTTTGGAAGTTTTTATAACCTCTATTGAAAGAATTAACACAAACCCTAGTTTTAAGATCATTGATTTGGTTGTTGACTACATATATTTTGATATGTATCTAGGGATATGATATATTAGTGTATATGAGTTGATGGAGATGAAAACATGTGGCACACATCCCCCTTAGTTAGTTATATGGAAATATGTTTTGCTTATGAAATAATAAGATTGGAATTGTTTCCAAGTGTGATTGAAGTCTAATGCATGTTTGTTTGGAGAGAAAATTTGAAGATATGAAGAAAGGAAGAACCCTTGTTTTTCAAATTTCTCATATAGACCCCTATATATGAGTTGTCTATTTTTGTTACAGTTTGTGTTTCCAAAGTTGATGATAAAAATAACTTGATAATGGTTCTAAATGTTTCTTGAAATATTTTTGAATATGTTTTGATCTTATAGTTTCAAGGACACCTCCAGATTTCAATGTTTGTGAAGATAGACCCTATTTTGGTTGATTAATTGCTCTTGTTTATAGACTTAGTTTGTGTGGTTAAAGGACATAGACATTGGGAGTGTATTGTTTTATGTTCCTCCATGATTTTTTATTATTTTTTATGGTGAATTTAAATAAATATTGAAGGTATCATTGTTATTCAAATATTTTCACAAACAAACCCCTAACAACTGTGAGAAGTATTGTTGATTAGACTGTATAATTGATCCAATAATAGAAAAGGCCATTATTTCAAATTGTAGAGGCTTTGGAAACATGTTGGTAAATGTATTATATGTGTCTAATATTACTAGATGGTTTGTCTTGATTGGTATGTGTTTTTATTCATCTATACATGAAAATAAACCTATAGACACTCCATTTTACTACACAATCAAGTGTAATTTGCCTTGGAGACTTATGACAATGGATTAAAAGTGTGCATATAATTGTTGGTAAACTTGAACAAGGTTAATATAGTCCTAAAAAACCTTTAAATTTTTTTATAAACCCATTATGTCATTAATAATTAAATTTTCTTTACTCTCGACTGAGATAGAGTCATGAAAACCCTAAACTAGGGTTTCAAGCATATCTTGAGTTTCAACTATAAAAAATTCTCAATTTTTTTTAATATAATCAATTTCAAAGTGCCCTAATTGAATCCCATGGTTTTAAGAGTGTAAAAATCCATTTCTATGGATTTAGTGAATGAGTTGTGTCTAGTCTTGAGGAAGCCTAATTGGAGGGGGCTAGTCGCTAAGAAGAGGGTCTAAAAAGGGAGTTAGACCACCAAATTGTATACATGTGTACTTTATAAGGGTAAATAGTAATTAAGATTTTGATTTATTTAATTGATGGTAATTTATCATTACTATTCATTAATTATAATAAAAGAGATACTAAGGACTATGTGTATTGTATGCAAAGTCATGTAAGTGGGTGAATTATCAAATAAAGAGTTTTTTAGTTGGGATAAGAGTTAGAAAAGGTCATAAATTTTTTGGAGGTCTAAGATCATTGAAGACAGATAGTGAGAGTGAAACTATTGAGTGACATGAAGTCAAGCAACCAAATTCAATGTGTGTGTGTTGTAATAAGGAATAAAGTGGGAGTTTTGGTGTATGATCTGCATCAGTATGCTTCCCTATGAGTCACCAAAAATTCTGGCCTATTTGGTCCACATGCCAAGCTTATACCTAAATGGATGATTTGAACAAAATTCTAAATGAAATGAGTGGTCCAAAGATCACATGTAGCTTTCAAATATTTTGAAACACTTTAAGTAAATTTAAAGTGTAATTTGTCAAAATTTGAGGAAGCAAGTTTCCATGGTGATCATAGCATTTAAGAACATGAAGCAGGTTTACACAGTTCTCAAAAACCCATTTTGAGCCTTGAAATTTCTTGCACAAGTATAGAAGATCTAGACCATCATTAGCATGTCACATAAAAATTAATGGGTCATCTTGATTATGTATTTAATAAGTTCACTTAGGAGGCCTCTAAAAATCAAAATAAATTCCTCAATGCCTAAATCATGCTCTACAAATTTCATGTATTGATGAGCTTACTATCTTAAGATATCAACCTTTACAGTTAGACTTGTAGAGTAAGATGTGCATGGGAATGTCAAGTTAAACTTGTGAAAAATAGTCACATGGATTAAAATGTTCCTAGGATGAGTTCATGATGAAAAGTGTCAATATTGTGAGAGTTTAATTTAAGATCTGATAGTGTGAATGTGACTAACAATATTAGTAGATCTTGAGATCTAAGAGCATGCATTTGATCATACATCCAAAGATCAATGGTGAGCATTGAGTCAAAAGGTCAAAGGATATTTAGGTTGAAAAAGGAACTTATAAGTGACATGATCTCAGTAAACAAGAAGATCAACAATGCATGTTTGATTAAGCAGAAGGAGATCGATGACATGTATTCAATCATACCAAGCAGACCAATAGTGAGTCAAAGGTTAGCTAGTCAATGAATTCTAATAAAAAATAAGGAGATACTAAGTGTCATGACCATGGAAACTATCAGTAAGATCAATGGTATGCATTTGATCTATGAAAAGGAAGATCAATGGTGCATGATAAAGTAGATCTAATGGTGCTCATCCAATGTGGATCATCGATCAATGGTCAATGATGAAGGTTGAAGATGTTATAATATTGAAAGACCAAATTAAGATCAATGGATAAAATTTAAATTTAAAATATATGGGCTTAAATGGAAATCAAATACAATTGGAGTTAAACTAGAGAAATGTCCCAAAGGGTTAAGGTTACCATTAAAGCTCAAATGTAGGATAAGTTTATTTAAACCTAATATAGTCTAGAATAAATCTTTACAACATATGGATTTACATCGGTTAGATGAATATCTAAAAACCAATAAATTGGATTCATTTTAAATCTATAGTAAATATCCATATCCAAGTTGGAACAAATTCAGACATAAATAAGATATGGTGATGTGTCTCATCCTTTGACACAATCTTAGCTCCAACAAACAAGTACCTATGACCACCCAAAGTAGACATGATCATGGATCTATAAAGTACATGAACATAAGGATTTTGTCCTTAAATAGAAGGGTATTAATTCATAGGAGCTTGAGAATGATTCATTAGGTGGGGGTGGTTGCTTCCTATAGTGGTCTTGACCTTCATGATCCATCCTTCTACATCAGATAAAGTCCTAGTGACATTAATGTAATCAAGAGCTCAAAGAATATGTGATCTTAGTCATTATGACCCCTTCTCCACTCTCTCATGCATTCCCCCTAACTCTTTCATCCCTTTTTACTATAAATATAGGATTTTAAGCCTTATAAAAGATCCCTCTCTTGGGAATGACTATACTCTACCAAGACTGAGCTTTGTAGCCTTTTGAGATGAATAGAATATTTTTTTAGATTTCATTGTTTTGGTATAGTGTGTTAATCTTAGTTTGATTTGAATATGTGGTATAAATCTCTCCCTTTTTAAGTTATTATCACACCTAACTAATATTTTATCTTATTATGCACATCATGTTTAGTGTTTAATTTCATTTTATTGAAGCTATCATGTGGATACATTGACCGGTTAGTGCCTTGAATCAAGCCTTTCCATCACGTCCCTCAAGGTATGATCATTTGGTGAACCTCTACATGAAATATTGATGTATAATAGACATTTGGAGTTATAGATTTAATATTTTATTTCTCTCATTAGTTTTTTTATAAGTTCAAGTACAGTGGATGAATAATCAATTTATGTATATCATGAACATTAGCTTAGATTTCCCTTTCAATTATATTTCTTTCCCTTTTCACCCCAATAATTAGTAGGTTTTAGTGGACATGAGCTAAGTGATACATTAGAGGAGCTATCCTTGTTAAAAATCCTAGAGTCTTGACCCAAGATTAGGTAATCCATATCCTAGGGTATTTCACATGTTAGATTGGCTTTGAGTAGAGGACCTAAACAATCCTTTACTCAATGAGGGTACAATCTAGGTCTGCAACAGATATATCATGGATCATAATAACTATGATGGAGCTCTAATTCAATATTTGTCTTCAATATAATCTAGATTAGCATGGAGAGAATTTCATGGAGTGTGTAGAGCCCATGCAAGTAGGGTAATCCTAGCCAATAAATTACTATGTATTGTTCATTATTGATCAACTATGGAAATAGACATAGTTACTTATGTGAAGAAGTGTTTAAAGTGTTAATTACATTTTAATCTAATTCATGCTATATCCAAAATTCTCAAACTATTGACAACACCATGTCCATTCTCAATGTGGGGAATCAACCTCATATACAAGATTAATCCTACATCCTTACATGTCTATAAACATGTCCTTATTACTATTGAATATTTTACTAAGTGGGTGGAATCCACTCCCCTCACTTAAATAACTAGTAAGAAGATATCCAAATTCATATTTAACCATCTAATTTACCATTATGGTATACCCTCCAACATTATATTTGATAATTATGGATCATTTCAAAATAAAGGTGTGAAAGCAATTTGTGCCCAATACTATATCAAACAATATTTCTCTATTGCCTATTACCCATAAGGTAATGACCAAGCTGAGGCTTATAACAAAAACATTATCAATATTTTGAATAATATTATCAATGATTTTGGTCATAATTATCACTTACAAATATTTGTTTCTCATTTCTCATAATATACCACATTTTGAACTCCAACAAGAGCTACCCCATATTCCCTTATTTATGGCACTAAGGCCATTCTTCCTATCAAGGTCAAGTTTCCATATGTCTATATTTCACTATAGCACATCATTGATGATGAGGATTATAGAGTAGCTCATTTTCAAGAGCTATAATTACTTTATGAAAATTGTATGGCCACCTTGAACAACCTTCAATCTTACAAGAATAGAATACATGGACAATATAATTAGTAATTTAAGCATAAATAATTTGAGCTTGGTGATCTTGTATTAAAATAAACCTAGAAGAATGTCAATATCAAGATAAAGAAGAAGGTAAACTTCTAACCTAACTAGTTAGGGCCTTATATAGTTATTGATAACTACCATTTTTAGAGCATAATGACACTCCACACCATAAGGAGATAAACTTGGTGAATCAATGAACATAATACACCTCAAATGTTTTTAAATTTTAGGGACTCAAATTATTTTCTGAAAGGATGGTTTAAGTTATGCCATGATATACCTATTCTTTTTACCATACCCTTTTACCATTCATACCATATCTTATCTTCTTACCAACCAGTTATTTTTAACACCATCACCTTTGGCCTTGGTTTTAATTCATTTATACTTCAATCATGTTCAATGGTTGATATTAGATGTAGTTTCAATAGTTTTTTAGATTCAAACTTTTGAATGGTAGTATATGAAAGTAGTATGATAGTGGTCTTGGAAATTCCATCCTTAATTTGTTATTACATTCTATATCAATACTTGTGATGCTAATTATAAACACCTTGGGTAAATTATTATCACTGACCTTTATCATTTTTATGTAATTATAAATACCTTTTGTGAAATTAGGAAAAACCCCTTTTCCATGCATTTCCACATCATTTTTCATTGATATGTCATACCTTGCCATTTTTATATTCTTGAACTAACCAGTACTTAGTCAAATGCCTCACCATAGGAAAAATTACAATGACTTAAGGTCTTGTGGGACTATGTAGGTAATGTTTAATTTATGCTGAGGTAAGCTTAATCACCCCTTTGCCATGCTCAAGTCATGTTGTATCTCATAATTTTCCATTGAATTGAGATATTAAAAACACCAAAACATTGGAAACATTTCTAAATTTTAACATTTTGGGTAGAGATATAGTGGCTTGAGGTTTTTTAGGACTATGTAATAAATGTTTGATAAAAGGTTAAGGTCATCTCAATCATCCCTTTATAATTCTCTCACTATTTTATGAACATTTTAAATCCATGCTCTTGTAATTTTATGAGTTAGGCCATGTTTTATCTCATAATTCTCCATTTATTTAAGATATCGAAAACACTAAAACATTAGAAACATTTCCAAATTTCACTAATGTGGGTAGAACTACAATGGATTGAGGTATTTTTGGATTATGTAGGCAGTGCTCAATGTTTTTTGAGGTTATCTTGGACACCCTTGTTTGAATGTTCTAACCATTTTATGATTAGTTTAAGTTTGAATGATCTCACCATTTTACAAGCAATTTCTATTTGAACACTCACCATTTTTTAAATAACCTTAGCTAATGCTATCATTATTTTGTGAGAAACTTTATCCAATGCTCTCACCATTATGTGATCTTGTTCTCATTCTAATCCATATAGGTAGTAAACATAATGAATTACCAATTTAGTTTATTAATGGATACTCATCTCTTGTCTTTTAGTGTGGTTTTAGCCTAAACCATGATCTTTCACTTACATGCTTTGTTTGTGTCGACATTTTCATGAATGTGAGCATCAACCCCTATTTTCCTACACACTAACCATTTTATGAGACCATTTTTATTTTACTCTACATGTAAATCATGTTTTATTATCATAAATTTTATTTTATACCATATCCTGGAGAACTACATTTGTCCTAAAGTTCACATTGGACCTCATGTCCATAGAACTATGCAAGGTCCACTTTCCTGGCACATCTAGAGTTAGTCCAGCTACCCCTTCCTTTTCTTCTATTCCCCACATTTTGATTTTTGTATCATTGCCTCCTATATCCTAGGGGTAATGTTTACTATCATGTTTGTTTTATTTCTTTTTATAGCCTAAGGGAAACTGCTTGTCATCATACCTTTTACTGTTGTTTACCTATAGCCTAGGGAAAACCTTATACCATTTATTCTTATCTTGTTGCTACCTAGCCTATGGGTAACCCCATCACCAAGAGTAACACCTATATTACACATGCATGAACAATTTATTTCCTTATATGATGTTTGTTACTAGCATTATGACTAACATTGTTTGTATATTGTTGTTTGTTTAGATAGGTTTTTTTGTTTTTTTTTTTTTTTTTTTTTTTTTTTTTGTGTTTGTTTGTATAGTCTATTTGTTTTCTTGTTTATTTTTTTTATTTGATTTTTTCCTTTTTCCCTTTTTGTGTCTTCTTCAATTTTCATAGGTCTATTAAATTTTATTTACACTTGAGTATCGATTATCTATATCTTGTAATTAGGTTGTGAATATTTGTATTTATTTATATTCTTAGTGTATTTGTCTTCTATTTACACTTGGGATTTGATTTTTCATATTTTATTCATAGGTTGTTTATATTTACACGTAAACTAAGTTTTACATGCTTATGGGATACATTGTTATTATAGTTATTCATAACTATGATACATAATAACAAAAGTTACAACTAAAACCAAGTCAATAGAGAGTATTGAATCAATACAATGGTAGCACGTCTCTGAGATCAAAACTAGCCAAATACCCAAACACATACCTAAATCAATGAATAATATATAGATAAATATGATTTATTATGTGTTAATATAGAAATGCATATCTGAATAAGCATACATAAAAGTCATAAAACATGAGCAAATAAAAATAGATCTCATCTTATATACATGGGAATGTAGTAAATGAAAGATAATACATAAACACAAACATCAATAATGCTAAAAAATGCCATCAATAATGCTAAATAATTTTAAACATGAGATATCAACATGGAAATAAATAAGGAATTATATATATATATATATATATATATATATATATATATATGTATATATATATATATATATGTATATATATATATGTATATATATATATATATATATATATATATATATATAATATCAAAATCATGGTTGTGTACATAAAATGGTCTTAAAAGACCAAAAAAATAATGTAAATATATATTGAATGTTATATACATTAAGGATATTTACATATCATCATGGTGTCTCAAAGTGCATTAACATGCCAATACAAGTAAAATGTGCCAAGATGCCAAGATACCTGTTGACGCTGTAGATTGCACCCAGTGGCAGGAAAATAGGTTCCTGCCTTTTCCCCACAACATGGAAACCCCTCTCTCGCCTGTGGGATGGTGAAGCAGGAGAGGAGAGTCTCTAGGTATGGGTTAGTTCCCTCTGATGTATCTTGTTTATTTCAGGCAACAAAATTTACGTACATGCATATATATATATATATATATATATATATATATATATATATATATATATATATATATATATATATATATACAGCTACAAACTAGGGCAGATGAAAAGGGAAGAAAGTGAAAGAAAGCAAACTGCCTACTCTAAAAGAGGTGACACACCAAAAATGAAATGACCTTCCCACCTCCACACTCAAGATCAAACAAAAACATACATACACTCAGATTTGGCAAAAAAGACCAGGTCACTGGGATGATAGGGAGGTTCTTATGGAAAGCACAGGAATAGGGACTCACCGAGATGCTGTGGAATACATACTATAGGTGACCTCTCCTATTCTATACCTCCAAAACAGAACTCTACTCTTGGAAGTAGTAGACAATGGCACTTTGTAGATCACAGTTTTACTGGTGTTGAACCTGTGAGAGCATCAAGAGAAAATGACTGGACACAGACCAACATTTAAGGCATACTCTGCATAATCTATCCAAATAGAGGTTAAAACTACATTTTATTGATTTAGGTGGAAAATTTGTAGAGCTGTGCTCTTTACAAAATTGGAGAAGATTTCAATCTTTTAAAATGACCAAGTCTACATATTTATATGGAAAGAGCCAAGAGGAGTTCTCATTGGCTTTTGCTTGCGAGTTACAGCTTGAGTCTTCCATTGGGAAGAGGGGAAAATACTGTAGATGATGTCATAAGTCTATTGGGACCATGCTTGTTGCCTCATTTTACATGCTGGTCTGCTCCTCTAGTGGCTGGGTAGGCCTTTTCCTATGTTCTACAGGGATTTTTTGCCACCTGATGTTGTGGGTGGCAAATTTACCACCTTCTTTCATGGACTGCATGCAACAATATTGCTGACATCAGCTGATTTGGCTGCCAAGCACTGCAATTTTGTTGATGTCAGTCGAGTAGGCTGCCGAGCGCGGTAGTTTTGCCAACATCAGTCGATTTGGCAGCCTTTTCCTCCACTTCTATTGTGAGCAGCAATTTTGCCACTGACTGCATCTATTTGCAGTCTCATTTTACCCACTAGTGTTGTGGGTGGCAATTTTTCCACTAAGTGCATTATTCTTGTAAACCTCTGCCCTTCTTTTGCCTTAGTGTTAAGTGCCCCAATTTTTTCCTCTTCCCTTTTGTGAATGTTTGAAGACTCTGCCTTATGCTACCGTGAACGCCAATGAATGAGGCTAATGAGCTGATGCTTTGAAATAGAGCTATTGAACCCTGAAGGTGGACCTTGCAACCCAAAATTAACTAGCCATGTAAAGCAAGTGCAGAAGGTGACCGAGATTTTACCAGAGGGGCAAAATTGGGTCAACAAATTAGTGACTCATAGGGGAAGCATGCCTGCTATGCTTAGAACCCAGTTGCCTTACATTCCATTAGGTGTAGAGTCAGATGGTGACTTTGAAGAGAGTTCATAATAGCTTTGATAATCCCAAAATCAAATACACAGAATTTACCCCCAAATGAAGGGAAACACACAAGGCTAAAAAAACTACCTGTGCAATTGCACTTAGGGAAAATAGGGAAAACAACTAGAAGCAAACTATTATATATAGCTAACCAAGAATTTGATTCCCTCCTGGATCAAATTGAAAATTTCTCAAGTCCCCTTCCTGGTGAGAAGACTTATGGTGACAGGCAAGTAGCTGAAAGAAAATGAGATTTGGTGACTTGCTCCTCCTGCCTGTAACCTGAGTTGGCTGGAAACTAAGGGGATCAAAATCGAGCATGCCTCCAATATATACATATCCTGATTGTTGTGGGAGGCCTATTGGATTTTGGTCCTTCAAATTGGTGCTCTCCACCAAGAAATCAATTGCTGCTACCTCATCACCATAAGATTTTTGATCTGCACATTCCTTCTGCAATGTATCATGGCCTGATTTGTTTCCTTCTATCTCACTAAAAACTATGTCGAACTCATCCTCTACTTCTTTGTGGCCTTCTTGAAGAAATTTGACTGTGGTGATGTCTAAAATGGGCTTGTAAAATGACTGCTCATCCCATAGAACATCACTTCTCTATTTAAAGCTTAGCTCTTCAAGGCATTCCTCCAAGAAAATAGACCTCTCCTTTTCCTCTGCTAATTAGGGCTTTTAGATTTTCAAAATATTCTCCTGATCTTCCTCTTTCTCAGGTTCTTTAATGTAGTCATCCTCATCAAAATAGTAAGGAAGTTCATCAATCAGAGGAGAAGAGAGCTTACCATGCATTTGTTCCTCTTTGAATTGCTGGAACATCTGCATATATGCAAGGCTTGCATCTTCTCCACTACTGATAAGGTCTTCACAAGGAACATCAATGACGATTTCTTCTTCATTGTCACTCATGACAACCTCCTAAAGGATTATAGATTAGATCTTTTGTTCCTCTCCTACGTCTTGAAAAATAGGTTCTTCCTTGAGAAGGGGTGAAGTGGAGAAAGCATATGGGAGAGGAAGCTGTCCCTGAGCTAGAATCGAATGATTCTCCTCTCTCCACTTAATCATCACTTCATCTATATCAGGCATAGCCTGATAACTCTCTTGGAAATGTGTAGGTGGGGTGTGTTCAGGCATGGAATATGTTGTTTAGCTTGAACTATCCAGCACACATTGGCTGAGGAATTTCTCTTTGGACTCCAATTCTGCAATTTTCCTACTCAGATCTTCTTGGAAAAACTTTTCTTGGAGGCTACAAGCATCATCAAATGGAGGTGTAGCTTCAGCTTCTTTAAGGTTTTGAGAAAAACCTTGCTTTTCTTCTTCCTCTTTGCTACCCCATGATTCCACTATCTTCCCCTAATTCAGGATCTCTAAATTAAAATTCTACTCCTACAAATAGGTAGCAACTTTGTTTTCCTCAAGGTCCTGAGGTTCTTCCACAAGGTCTATAAATTTTATCTCTTTTTCAACAAGCAACTTTATCCTAGCCTCTAAGTATTCAATTTGTCTGGCTAGGTTTTCCTAAAAGAGTCTTTCTTGGAGGTGGCCAGCATGATCTTCTTCAAAGCTTTGAGCTGGTCCCTGGCATTCCTTCCTCCAACTCAAAATTTGCACATCATGCTGAAAAACTTGGGGAGGCTAAGGAATGCAAGGAAAACACTATTGGTGCATTAGAGGAGGGACATGCTAGCTAGTGGTATTATTCTCAATGGAAGAACCCTAATCTAAGGAGTTGAAAAGATTGATCTCCATGGGAGGTTATTCTGATACCATTTGGTGTCGAAAAGCCAAGCACACGGGATTGGGAGCAGCTGTATTTGATGAGTGGGAGTGAGCAAGTGAAATTTGATAAAATGGATTTGGTGAAAAAGAGGGGTTTTCTTCTGGGTAGGAGGGGGCATGCAAGGCTGACTGCCTTGGATAGATGGATTTCTCCATTTTGTTACCTCCTCCTTCATGGACTGCAAAGCATGCACTTGCCTAAACAAACACTCCTCTTTATACATCAGCTCCTGCTGATATTTTTACTACTCTTTCAACCTATCAATTTCCATGGTCTGCCTCTCAAATTCCATCGCCACCTCCCTTATATTTGTAAGGCAACTAGGAGAGCTACTTGAGGGGATTGCATAAATATCTAGAGCCTGAATATGTTCATATGAAGGAAAACAAGACCCATGATTTTGTGCAAAAGAAGTATACATACAAGAAATGGATGATTTTTGATGGCACCAGACTGTTTAACCAGCAGATTTACTTGGAGTCACCAGATGTTGAAGAAACTTGATTTGTTGTAATAGGACCAGCATCAATCCTGAAACCTTACTGTGTTAAAAAACTTAAGGTCCCACCGGGCGTGCCAAAACTATTGACACTAGAGATTGCACCCAGTGGTAGGAAAATAGGTTCCTACCTTCTCCCCACAACATGGAAACCCCTCTCTCACCTGTGGGATGGCGAAGTAGGAGAGGAGAGTCTCTAGGTATGGGCTAGTTCCCTTTGATGTATCTTGTTTGTTTTAGGTAGCAAAATTTACGTACAGGCATATATATATATATATATATATATATATATATATATATATATATATATATATATATATATATATATATATATATATATATATACAGCTATAAATTGGGGGGAATGAAAAGGGAAGAAAGTGCAAGAAAGCAAACTACCTACTCTAAAAGAGGTGATAAACTAAAAATGAAATGACCTTCCCACCTCCACACTCAGGATTAAATAAAAACATACATACACTCAGATTTGATAGAAAAGACTAGGTCACTGGGATGACAGGGAGGTTCTTATGGAAAGCACAAGAACAGGGACTCACCAAGATGCTGTGGAATACATACTGTAGGTGACCTCTCCTATTCTATACCTCCAAAACAAAACTCTACTCCTGGCAGTAGCAAACAATGGCACTTTGTAGATCATAGGTTTGTTGGTGTTGAACCTGTGAGAGCATCAAGAGACAATGACTGGACATAGACCAACATTCAAGGCATACTCTGCACAATCTATCCAAATAGAGGTAAAAACTACATTTTATTGATTCAGGTGGAAAATTTGTAGAGCTATGCTCTTTACAAAATTGGAGAAGATTTCGATCCTTTAAAATGACCAAGTCTGCATATTTATATGGAAAGAGCCAAGAGGAGTTCTCATTGGCTTTTGCTTACAAGTTACAGCTTGAGTCTTCCATTGGGAAGAGGGGAAAATACTATAAATGACATCATAAGTCTGATGGGACCATGCTTGTTGCCTCATTTTGTGTGCTAGTCTACTCCTCTGGTAGCTGGGCAGGCCTTTTCTTGTGTTCTATAGGGCTTTTTTGCCACCTAATGTTGTGGGTGGAAAATTTACCACCTACTTCCATGGACTACACGTAGTAATATTGTCGACGTCAGTAGATTTGGCTGTCGAGCGTGGTAGTTTTGCCGATGTCAGCTGAGTAGGCTACCGAGCATGGTAGTTTTGTCAATGTCAGCTGATTTGGTAGCCTTTTCCTCCACTTCTATTGAGAGTGGCAATTTTTCCGCTAATTGCATCTATTTGTGGTCTCATTTTACCTGCTGGTGTTGTGGGCAGCGATTTTGCCACTGACTGCATTGTTCTTGTAAACCTCTACGCTTCTTTTGCCTTAGTGTTAAGTGCCCCAATTTTTTCCTCTTCCCTTTTGTGAAAGTTTGAAGACTCTACCTTATGCTACCATGAACACCAACAAACGAGGCCGATGAGCCGATGCTTTGAAATAGAGCTGTTGAACCTTGAAGGTGGACCTTGTAACCTAAAATTAACTAGCCATGCAAAGTAAGTGCAAAAGGTGACTGAGATTTTGCCAAAGGGGCAAAATTGGGTCAACAATACCAAATCTCAAATATGACTTTAGGTATCCATGGAACTTGTAGCTAGAGGTGGCCCTAGTGGTCTCAGTGGTGGTGGTTATAGATGATGAACTGACTTGTATGACTCCCCTATAACATGTGTCCTAGTCCTTGATTGACCATATCTACCACCTTATCTTTGAGCATCCCATATCTCAAATATGACAACCTATTGGTCCTTAGGAATAGTAGTATCATATGCTTTGCAATAGTTTGAAGCCTCATCCTTATCCCAAAGGACCTTAAGAATAATTTGTGACAAATCTACCTACATACTTATTCCTTAAGCCTCATAACACTCTCATCAGAGCCTCTAAACATCTACAAAATCTTGGCCCCTAATTATGATTGCCTAATCCCTCTCTACTATGATTTGGGCCTATATCTATACCATCTTAGCCACCTCAACCTTTATCTAAGTAATCTATAATTGAAGGTGATTCATATCATCATCACATATGTCCAATGTCATCTTTATGTTATCCACATAACAATCTAATCTTATGATCTCCCCCACCCTGGAAGTGATCTCCTTCTCAAGCATGCCATCATCCTTACCTACCTTATTTTTACCAAAAATACCTACCTAGATTAGGTCAACATGAATACATACTATAAATATTATTATGGGATTCATCACCATCATGGCTCAGTAATCATCTCTTACATCATCTCCTCTACCAACTAAGACATCATACCTACCATCCCCACCATCACACCCATCATCATCATTACCTTCTTCACCTCTACTACTCTATCAAGTACTCTTACTATCATTGGATTTACTATATGTATTATCCTTAACATTATCTATATCCATAGGCATATGCCCACTTGCATGTCTTAGGATCATAAGAATCAAATATCACAACTATACCCACTAGTAAATGTACTTAGGTATAATAACTAAATCTATTAGCCCACATATATATGTTCATGCTACCCATGGCATCCTAAAATAACTAGAAATCACTACATGCCTCTAAATAATAAGAGTGTCTTGAATGATCTCTCTTGTAACATGGGAGAATCACCTAGGCCCCTCTGGCTCATCTTGTGTCATTTCAAACTACCAAAGTACCTGATCATGGTATTACTCCTTAATAATATGTCATTACCTACCTAGATATCATTTAGGTTATATAATAACCATATTTGAACCATTATAATTGATATAGAAAGTATGGCCTCCAAATAAAAAATTATCGGGTAGATCATTGAATATGTGGTAGTAAAACTAAATCTCTCCCTTGTGCCCTTGCCACCCTACACTAGTATATGCCCAACCATATGTTAATGGATATTTTGGGTCTTAGACCCATATTTGACTCACTAGTCACTCAATGAAGATATTTTCCCATTCTTAGACCATTATAAGTGTTTATGTGTTGATACTTCAACCTCCTCTATATGCCACCATGTGTAGATATCTATATAGATAAGGCAATACAATTGGTCCCCATGAAAATCATGTGGCCTCATTTATCATTATATGAATTAATCCTCTAATGCCTACATTTAAATACCTTCTACTCTTTTTATTTAGTAATATTTCATTGACAATAGCCATCAAAACTATAACCTACCTATCAATGAGTGATAGTGGTGAAAAATCTCCAGGGGCTAGATCATCAAGTCAAATATCAATGTATGTCTCAATAAAAAATATATATATACCTTCCCATGATCCATTTGAATACTTTAATATCTATCTAAATCATTTATCATGGCCTTATATTTTATTGGGTCTATCTAAAACAACCTTTGTCCTCGCATCGGTAGTTTGAGGATACACCAAGTATTCTCAAGAGTGACTATCACCTCTCTAGTAGGTAGGCAAAAGGTCAAGGTTTCATTATGTTAGTTCTATATAAACATGCTCAAATACACTCTATCTATGTAAATAACTATCATCTACACCACATCATAAAAATCAAGAGCATGTAGAAAGCTAGTCATCTCCACTATCTAGATCTATGGTGTGCATAGATAGTGGGAGTGTTGCTCCTATGCCATCAAAACTACCATAAACACTTCTAAAATCATAGATGGATTAGTTTTAGTCTATATTTATGTTTATTTATAATCTTATGCCTAGCCTACCAAGCCTATTTTACCCTCTCTCCTAGAGGTTAGACCCATGTCGAGTCTCTAAACTAGTTTTTTTTTACTTCCAAAGTGAAGTCACAATTTTCCTAAATGGTGAAGTCATCATTCTAGAATTTTTACACCTTTTTGGATGAAATCATCATTTTAATTTTTCACAAAAATGAAGACTTTGCCCAAAAATGGGTGAAATATCCATTTTGGTGTTTTTTGAGCATTTAGGTGAAACTATCATTTTTAGGAGTAGTGACTTCATACAAAGTTGTTTATTTCCATAGTGAAGTCATCATTTTTACTTAAACACAATTAGTGACTTCATTGATTTTTGCCTTAGATATATCAATTAATGAGAAATAAATGACATTAATGATGAAAGTGATAATACATAGTGGCGGTCCATAATATGGTGGTCACATGTGCTCTCTCACCTATTTAGAAATGTGTCATCATGTTCCTCTATGAGCCATTTTTCTCATCTAGTTTGTGTGAAAAACTAGAGCTCATATTTCAAAAGGATTAGGGTAAAAATGAATGGTTTTTCACCCCAAGGTGAATATATAGCCTCATAATTTGAATTTTTTACCCCCAATTCTTAATGTTCATTCTGCTCACTCTAAAAAGTGTATTTTTCACCTTCATGATCAGTTTTGCTTGTTGTTTGATCTTATGTATCTTATTTTTTGATCATTTTATAATCAAGCCATATTATTGGCCTTCTTCTAAGGATTTTTTAAAAACATTATTTTTTTTCCTATACCACATGTTTATTTTAACATACATCTTTAAACTCACACTTGGCCTAGAAACATGTTATTCTTTGTCAGCTCATTATAAATTTGTTTTACAAATTTTTTACATAAGCTTCCCCTTACCAATTTGTCCAGATGTAATAAATTATTTTATGATCGATCAATGATATATTTTTCCTTCTTGGGGAATTTTTTTTTTAGATAACATGATTTAAATATGAAAATTAGTATAACCACTTGTGGGCAAATGATTTTTTCAACCAATTTAATGATTATAACCGCCTTTGGACAAATAATTATTTTTTCAATCTATCTACCCTACCAAGGCAAATACTTGTGCCACTTATTATAACCACCTTTAGGAAAGTTAGTGTCATTCACACCATTTTTTATTATAACTACCTTTGAGAAAAATAGTGACTCACATTCTGCTATTGATTATAACCACCTTTGGGCAAATCATTATCCCACCCTTCATTACTAACTATAATCACCTTTGGTCAAACTATAAACTCATATGCCATTACTGATTATAACCACCTTTGTTAAAATCAATAATTACAACCCTTTTGTCACCAGATCATGTCATTTTATTCATTTTGAGGTAACTTTCAATGACTCTATTTTGCCACACATTCCCTCAAGGGGTATCAAGGGATAATCAACTACCCTTTGGGTCATGAACCTTTCAAATTAATGGATTTTTAAATTTTTTGAGAAGATTTTACTTTGATTTTTTCACATAATGCCTTCTCAGAAAGGGTCAAACTATAGACACTTAATTTCAGCCATTTCCATGCCTAAACTAGGATTGAGATCAATTTGTAGTAAATGATGCAATTTAAGCCTGAAAATAGCTAAATTACCCAAATTTGTCTATAGAATGGATTTAATTTCTTAGAAACATGGTGAGGCTTATTTATTTTGGATATTTCCCTATATTCACCCATAACCTATCTTTGATTTAACCCTAGTCAAATAGTGACCTAGAAATTTGGCATTCTTGGCATATCGAGCTATTAATGAAAACCATTCAAAATAATTACCAAAAGCCAAAAATCACTAATAAATATTAACTAAAAATAAAATATCAATTAATATTCCTATATAAAAATTCCAAGTTGAATTAGTGAATTACATTTATCTAAAAAGGAAGTTTTTAACAATTATGAAGTCATAGTCAAGGGAGCTAATAGATTCATTTATTAATTTATAAATTCCAAAAAAGGTGAGTCACAACCTTATAAATATCTAAAGTGATTTGTTATGGATTATAAATATCTAAAAATGAATTTTGAATCCTTCATGATTGCTTTGACCCAACTCAGGGTTAACATAACACAACCTAGGTTATTTTAGACTCAACCAAAGTTAGAACTAAACATAACCTCCCTAAGGTTAGAGTTAGTTTTAAGACCAATAAATACAAGTATCCTCACTCTACCTAAACAATTTTTTTTGTGCAAGGCTATTCTATAGGAATGCCTTCAATAATCCATCAAAGTAATGTTATAATACCAAATTGATATTAATCTTCATACCAAGCCATGCCAAGTCAAGAAAAACCACATTTAGCCATTGGAGAAGTACTACCAAGATGGATAAACACATTGATCAAAGTCTCTAATTCTATAGACTGAGAAAAAACATCTACTATGTCAGTAAGTGGACACTAATTTTGATAAGGGAGGTAAAAAATTTGTGTGTTTTTGTCTCTTATTTGTGGTTTTATCCATTATGTTATGTTGTCCCTAGTTCTTAGGTAAGAGTGTTTAGTTTCATTGCATTTTTATAATTGGATTTTATTGATATTAAATATCAAGGAACTAATTAACATTTGTGTGCTCTTTAGACTCCTAAGATACAAGTATAAAATCAAATAATGCATAGACTTAACCATTTTGATCAATTCAAAAGTTAATTTAATCTATATATATGAAAGTGACTAAGCAAAAAAGTGAAACTGCATGAATGCTTAGCCATTTATATCAAAATAAGAATAAAAATGGATTAAATTTCTTAGAAAAAGGAGAAATAAAACTCTAAAATAGTGATATAATTTGCACAATCTTAAGATAAAATAATATAAAATGGAGTTGTAAACTATGTTTCAAAACAAAAGCAAAGAAGAAAACCAAGACATAGTACAATGATGCAAATTTTGATATTTGAATTAATGTGTCTCATATACAAATTAGACAAGTAATCATAATAGACTCCTTGAATTATAATATCATACTCTGAATAAAAAAGAGGGTCCCTATTTTTAGACTAGAATTAGGTGTGTTGTGAAAGAAATAACAAATGGTGACTCCTAATGGGAAATACTCTTGACCATTTCAAGAATCTAGAATCTTTGATTTCAAAATAAGAAAAAGAATTAGCTACAATAAATTACTAAGAATAATTTATAATTCAAAGACACTAAATTCAATATGAAAAAGTGACATACTAAGCTATAATCCTTCCCAAAACCGTCCAAGTGTGTTATCAAGTGATTTGTTCATTTCCTTTGCATTCACACGTAGTAATTGAAATTAACATAAGGTCAAAATTTCTAAAGGAAAATATTCAAAATTTATCTTTAGGGGAAGTGGCTTGGGCATTGCTCTGCTACCATTTAGGCATTTACAGCCTTGATAGATATAACTCCAGTCCTTCCCAAAGGCCTTTCTCCACTGTGAGTCAAGCCAAAAATCTTGTGGTGGAGGATAACAAGATCAAAATTTTGAGGATAATTTTAAATTTTACTTTTTAACCAAATTATTTTGAAATTACATTTTTCAATTCATCCATAGAGGGTTGGGGATGAATGCATGGGTAGAAGAAAATCATCAAGTTCATGACAACTTAAGACAAATCAGAATTGAAGCAATGTTGAATTTTCTTTAGATATTTCATTAAGTGGATTAGAGAGATTCAAACAAGAAAATAGCTATTTTAAAATTCATAGGTTGTGTTATGAATCATTAAAATTTGAAATTTAAGGAATGAACTAAGCAACAACAGTAGTTCACACAATAAATTTGAGTAATATTATGATTAGGTTATTTGAGTGCCATCCATGTTAATCTTGTAACAAAATTTCATTTCATTTTTTGGATTAAAAAGGGGAAATAAAGGACAAAAGTAGTTGGGACAAACCCAACAAGGAATAAAAATAGAAAAAAATAAAAAAAAAATGTAAATAATAACAAGGGATATGAAGGAAAGAAAAAGAAAACAAAATAGGGAAGCAAAAATAAAAATTATTCATAATAAATTTTCAAGAAAATGCATGCTTGAACTAGTTAGACACCTAAATCTTCAAGATTTGAGAAAGGGAGAGGGAACACTTAATTTATTTTATGTTATCATCTATGATGTAAAAAACTATCCCATAAGGATTCGTTAATGTTATTCTCATGCAACTCAAGAAAACTAGGATTGTCTAATTCTGCATTGGGTTTGTCTCTAGATTTTAGAAAGCATGAGGGATAGGGTCTAGAAAATAAATCAACCCATACATTTTATTTCATGGAAGGATAGGGTTGTGTATGCATACCTATCAAAGTTATTGCAAGATCCAACATATAAGTGGCATGTATGTGATGGCATACAATGAATGAGTTACTTGGTGGCTACATTTTGGTATAACTAGGTGCTTGTGTAGCATCTTCATCAGTATCCTCAGCATATAGAAGGAATGAGAGTGTTGTAGATTCTTCCCATATTATATACCTTGTGAATTTTTCATTAGTGTCTAAATTATGTGTAGATTTTTATTGAACCAAATTACCCTTAGCCTGCATCTCCATTTGAATAACTTCTTCATTTAGGCCATTGTGTTTATGACTTCCCATTTTGGATAACTCTATTATTAATAAAATAATATGAGTGATATCAACTTAGAGATGAGGCTGAACTGAGGAGAGAGATCATCAATTATTAAATCTTTTAGATCATTCTCCTTAGATGGAAAACCTCTTTCTTTCTATTTTCCTTCTACTTTGATCCCTACTGATGATGCAGGGAAAGTCTTGTTACTACCATAAAGATGTTGACCATCTTAGATCAATATATTAAAATTAGTAGTAACATCTGAGGGTAAGAATTCTTCAAATACATAATATTCATCTTCCTCATCTAATAGATCCAGCTCTTATGATTGTTCTTCTAGCTGATCATAAGAGATGTCCATTTATTCACTTTATGTGGATAACTTCTCATTAATTCATTTTTCATCTATTATGTTGCCTTTTACATTTATCACCTCTTCATCCTCAAAGTCATCATCATTACTATTTTAGCCTTTAGAAAATTTATCAACCTTATGAGAGGGGATATCTTTAGTGTGTATGATTAGCTTTTCATCAGTAGTATAACTAGATTCATAGAATCTATATGGTGCATTGGGATATGCATCTTCACATCTTAGATTGTGCATTACCTCCTAATTATATATTATAACAAATGGTATGTTATTAGTAACATCAGCTAAAGATATTAAATAACTAAAATTATAATAAATATTATATTGATTATACACAAAATTAACTAAGTTATGTGCATTAAATAAACAAGAAAAACTCTCATTTATCACTATAAGGTTTGGTTGGATAAAGGCTTGGGGAAATGCTTCATTTTAAGGACATATTAGTCCATGGATTGAATTGTGGGCATGTTAATTAAAGGATTTTTGGTAAAAATACCCTAAGTCATTAGTTATTGCTCTACATCAAAAACATATTAGTAGACCAATATTAATATGGTGAGAATAGAGGGGTTCATCTTAATGAACATGGAAATTAGAGGATCTAAGGTTTGGAGATATAACCTAATTTTTACATCCTCTATTTTAATGAAAATATCATTATACTTAGTGTATAGTTAATGGAATCTATAGTTTAATACACTAGTTATCACATTAGGCCCTTAACAAAATGTGTTAAATTGGTAGAACAAGATATAAGGGTCAATGGGAATATTAAAATAGTTAAGGAATAAGATCTCAAATATGGCCCATGTTATGATGTAATCCTTTGGTGGACCAAGGTACCAAGAATAATAAATTTTATCTAATGAAAATGGGAATAGGTGATAGGCTGTATCTTCATGTTGAATCTACTTTTTGATAAGGTCTTCTTTAAAAGCCCAAATGTGTTCTTCAGTAGTTAAACTCCCACCATGAATATACTTTGCAAAAAAACTATGGGGGTTTTTAAACAAATCATAGGAAGATCCTAGGATGTCCAAAAGATAAATACATCTTCCTAGCTAAGATAAAATCATTAGAATACTTAGATACAAATGATTCTAATCTAAGAACCTAGAAAATAACTAGGCTAAGCTATTATAGACAAAAAAAAGTTTAAATACACCATTTAGGCCCTCCTTATAACACTAAAACATGTTGATGTGAGTTTTTACATGCATTTAACAATTAGGTGAAGGGATTATTAATATCTTTGTCTCTCTTGAAAGGATACTTGTGTGAATAGATCTCCCCAAGGTCTCATTACCATGTCTTGGTATATAGGGTAGCTTAGTTGGTTCATTGTGACTATTCCATGTAAGGAGGCATACTAGTGAAATTAACTTGGATGATGTCTTAAGATATAAAAACTCTAAATATTGATTGGTCCACCACTAATCTATTCAATGTTTCTTAAAATGATGATGGATGGAATTCAACAATTATGAGTAAACATTAAAGATAAATTGTTATTAATCTTAAAATAACACTCTAATATAAAAAGGGAAAAAAAGAAAGAAGGAAAAGGAGGAAGAGAAGAAATGCCATGCTACCATAGAGATGAAGATAAAGCATCTAGTTGAGAAAATATCATAGAATCTAGTCCTATCTAAGCCAAACCTAGCATAACTCTAGCTAAATTATAGTGAGAGAGTCTCTCAGGAGTTGTGTGCAAAGATGGATATAACTACCTTAATGATACATAGGAGATGAACATTAAACTACACATAAGATTGGGTATCAAGATATTTCTTATTGATTAAAAATGGTAAGATTCATAATAGTGATTTAGCTATAGAATTCATTTTCATAACATCAAGAAAAAATGCTACACTAAAAATCATGAAAAATGTTTGGTCTACTAACTATGGAGACTCCAAGCATGTCTAGTCCATTACTCTATCTCTAAAATTAAAAGAATCCTAGCTTAATTATAACCCTCTCTATCCTAAAATGATCAACCTAACCATAATTATCTTAGTCCTAATAAATACTATCCCTTATTACTCTAAGAAGTTTATCTTATATAGGCATGAAGGCCTGATGAATTTGAACTCGATCAGATTTTCCCACTAATGGGGTGGTTAAAAATAATCATCACCATGATTGGAAGAATTTCGTTAAGGAGGCATCTTAATATGTATGAAAAATTGAATGCATGCCTAGAATTTGTGAAATTAAAACATGCCTCAATTAAATTTTAGCAATTGAAAGTTGTTGGGACTGAATCATGATTGTCAGTGTCCCACATCTCTATGTAATAAATTATCTCTTTAAGACTAAAATTCTATTTTATGTTATTCATTTGATGATAATTTACATGCCATGCTCATTATTCCCATCACATTCATGATCTGGGTCACATTCCCAAACACTTGGCCATCTGAGACCACCTTGTAATTGATTTTGTGAATCAAATCAAACACACAATCGATTCTTGGTTTATAACAATTTTGATGGGTAGACAAGCCATAAAATTTAAACTCATGCCTTGGTAGTAGCATCATCACCATGTCCTTTTATTTATTAAATAACTACCACATATACTATCCATTCTTTTCCTTTGCTACATAATTAACTTTACTTATGTGGGTCCCACTTTACCCCTTAGCAGCCTTCACACTCTCTTAGGATTTTTGATGGTTCTATCACCTCAAGAAACTGATATGTGCTAATGAATGTTTACATTATAGTGAAGTGAAATTTCACCATGTGGCATCATCTCACTCATCTTGAGTTTTAAAAAGGTTTCACCATTACATAGACCACACTAGGCCTATAGTACAACAAGATTTCATCATGATGTGTCATCTTTTGACCAACTTTCTCGAGACTTTTTGACTAATTTTCACCCCCAGGTCAAAATGGTCAGCCCCCTATATTCAAAATTTTGTTTTTCATAAGTTTCTTATCCTTGTTGATGGTCATTTTGGAATTATTAGCATTATTTAGAATTGTTTTGAAAAAAGTAAGGTAAATGTCACTTTAGACCTTATGTTGTCTATCCAGTTCATGACATAGTCAAATGGATCTAAGGGTGTTAAGTTTTCTAAGGGGTCATGTTAGACATGTCAAGTGATGTCAAAGTTATATTTCTCCCCTATAGTCTATACCATGCTTAGAAAGATGGTAAATCAACCTTATAACATTATATCACACTCTCAAGGTGCATTTTTACCCATCTTATAACATCCAAAAGGAGGTTTTATTAAAAAGGGTCAAGTGTAAGAAAGGAAAATGGAGATGAAAAATCAAGACAATTTTGTACAAACATTTTAAAATCTTCAAAAACATAAGAAATTTCATCTCAATATGTTTTTAGGTAGATCAGGCAGTCTTCATGGTAGAAAATAGAGGTTTTCAATTGGTCTATATAGGTGTGTTAGATAAGGATCATGGTCAGACATGTGTATGATTCCCTAATATATCCTAGGAATATATCTATGCTTCGGAGGGATTTTCTAGTTGAAATAAGTCAAAAACTATCTTCTTTCCTCTATTAATCTATTTGGTAGATTTGTAAAGCCCTTTAGGTTTGTCAACAATACACATAGGAGAGAGAAGATAAAGGTTTTGAATTTTGGGAAGAGGAGGAGACCCTAGTTGGATTCCATTTTTAGGAATTTATTATTATATTGCCTTCGCCTCCTTTATCAATAATTATAAACAAGGTGAGGCACTCATTATATTGTCCCCATCCATATAGGGTACCAATTTATTCCATTTTCTCCTTTCATGAGCATGATGATAGATAAATGGAATGTTAGAGAGCTTATCATGAATATAAATCACCTTCCCACACCATTACCAAACCTCATCTCACAAATGTGAGCCTAGGGACATAATAAATCCTCATTTAGAAGTAGTTTACAAGATGTGAGTAATGGTTTCTTGATGTCTTAAGGGCCCCCAATGGTTGAAAATATGTTGGTGAAGCTCTCATAGCTCCACATTTTATTGATATTCTACAATTTTTCCTCAATACCTTCATAAGACAAAACTTTCATATCATGATGTTGACCTACAATCTTGATCAACCACACATTCAAACAAGTAGATTATAAGATCTGAGTATTTAAGATACCTATGGTCATCTATCATATTTGGATAGGATTATGAAATTATTAACCTATATTTCATGGATTATTATAGTGCATTTAGGATATATATGAAAGGAAAGAGACTCATAATCTAATATTGGATAGGTTTAATATTTTTTTATCCACCCATAGGTCTATAGATCTATATGTGGATGTTAGTGGCTCCAAAAACTCATTTTACATTGTGTAAAGGTTATAAGTGATCTAGTATATGTTTCCAAACATCCACTTAACCTTGAGTAGCCACACAATTTCATGATTAATATTATATATAGTTGATTGGGCCTCAAGTTCCAGACAAGACAATCAAGAAGCCTTAACTTCCAATTAGAGACATAATTAAATGCATAAGGGATTATAGCGATCAGAGTTAAGGGATGAGAATACCTCAAGGTGTTTGGAAATATTTTTCATGATAACACTAATACATTAAATGAGATAGATGAGATAAGCCTAGACTGACTCAATGAGAATCCCTAAGGTCTATCTTTTAGGTAATGTTGGTTCTTGTAAAGGTGGAGATGGGATGGTTAGGAGGGAACATGAATACCTTTAGTGGAGATTGGATAAGTGAAGACACAAGTGTCATAGATATGAAAGCATAAAAATTGTAATACATTCTTAGTTTTTAGTTAGGTATACCTAAACATAGTATACACAACCAAATTGAGAGAATGTGATCAATATGCCATTTGGTGGAGTGTTGAGAGAAGTTATGTAAAGTCATGAAAGCATGAATAGGCCTTAAGAACTCTTAGGATCACTAAAATGATAGGTAAATGTATAAGAATGTTTTTAGTGTTGAAATTTCAGCCTAGAAATTCAAATTTCAATGTTGAAGACACATTCAAAACCAAATATATTAAGAAAAGAATCATCTAGAAAGTAACTCTCGTCACCAACAATCAAGAAACTTCTAGTCACCCATAGACCAAAACCTACATTTTATAACACAAATGAATTTTTTAGGAATAAATGAAGAGTTTAATCATGATGAAAGGTCTCACAGGCCTAAAGAAACTTTCATAACCTTAGTAGGTTACAAAGGGTTTTAGCATGAAAAAGATTCATACACACAAGCCTATATAGATAGGCATGGGAAGAAATGAATTCAAAGTAAAAATTATTTAAAATTAGTATGAATATGGTTATAATTACAATCAAGAGCATAAGGATAAGTGTAATGTATTTGTTATGAGTACCTTGATCACTCATAGGAGTCTTCATACAGAATAACTACCTACAACTACATCTTGATATCTAGTTAGCTAATTATATACAAGGTGATGTAGAATAAAGTGGTTATCTAGGAGAAAATAATTAACATAATATAATCTAAGTATTAGTTTATATACTAAATAAGGTAGACAAATATGAAAAAATATCTCTCCCATAGTTAACACACACATGGCATGCTTAGGCCTACTAAGTCTAAATAGGTAGGCATGAAAGACCTTATTAGGAAGATAAAAGGGTGAGAGAAAAATAAGGGAGTGAAATATAGAGATTAAAATAGGGTTTTATAAAGATTCACTATGTTTACAATGAGCTAGCTTAGTCCTTTAATATAATATTAAGCCTAAATGGCCTAATTAGACCTATTAGGCCTAAAACTAGTATACAAGCTTATGACTATAATCTGAGGATATTTTTCATGTTTAGAGGGTAATATGAAGATGGGAGTGTATAAAATGTTTTTTTATATAAGAATGGTCATATGCCTTATGAGAATATATTCTTAACAATCTAAGATGCTAGTGAAGAGAGGAGTTCATACTCATAGCCTAGGTAGGACTAAGAACACTTGTGGATAGAATGCTCAAGAAAAGATAAAGAAATTATAAATCATGCATAAAGGTAAGGTGTAAAGTGTAAATATAGTCTATAAAATTCTCCCTAAAGGATCCCAATTCCTTCATCTTATAAGTCTAAAACTTAAAGGTATAAGAGATCCTAATGGCCTATTAGGCCTAAATAAGCCTGAACATGCTTGTGACTAAAAATGGGAGGTAAATGCATATTTAGGGGTGTATAAAAGTTGAAAACATTAGAAAGGGGGATATGCTAATTTATTAAGGTGAATATATAAGTTTTAGATAATAAGAGTTGGATAAAACTCAATTAATAGACCCCTAGGGTCATAATAGCATAATGAATTACAAATTCTAAATAGAAGAATAAGAGGTCTACAAACACATAGAAGAATGGGAAAAGAATAAAAGTCATGGGAAAATGTTTGTATGGGTGTCATAGTCTTTGAAAAGGCATTGAAATTTAGGACCAAATGAGTTTTACCCTTTTTCAACCTCTTTCTCTCTATTGACCCCCTCAAATTTCAAGTTTTCACTCTAAAAGAAACTTTCTCCATGTCGCATCTATACAAAGAAGATTCATGGTGAACTCATTATCTAGGGAATGTTGAGGGAAGTTGTATACTCCATGTTCTTATAAATTGTTTTACACTTCAAGCCTTTAGGGCTATGAATAATTTTTAAGAAGCCAGACATGTATAAACCTTCCAAAACTAGTCTTAAAGACCCAATGGAGAAAAGAGAGAAGAAAGTGCATATAAATGCCCTAAATCAGTCCTAGAAACACTTATACCACCTAGTGCACTCAGAGGGGATATCATCTATGGTATTAGATTATACAAACTTGTTAAGAATGGTAATTTTACAAGGATTTGAGTAGAGAATAGGGTATAGATCTTGTTTATAATTTGAATACTATTGGAGGGGGTAGTGTGATATGTCTTATAGCTTCTCAGTCCACAAACTATTCACAAATCTCTATAAATTTTTTCCTACTAGTCTATACAAAATAGCTAGTCTAGGAAGGCTAGTAGAAGGTGCCTTAGTCACCTAGATTGGAGAGTTTATAGGTGTTTATTATTCGTAAAGGCATAGTTCATGGTATGAGAATATTATTCAAAATTTAAAAAAATTCATTCACGTAATCTAAGAATTATATTCATGTCTCTAATCATTCATCAATAGATAGTCAAGTAATTAGGCCTAGTGGCCTAGTAAGCCTACTTGTGTCAACAAAGGAATTTATTTATTGGAATAGAGGTATATTGGAGGAATTAATATAGGGACATTGCCACCTTATAACTACCTCATGAATTCCATTAGACACACCTCATAATCATCATGGAGGATAGGGTAGTTTCCAAGTTTAGTTGACATGTACAAAGGATGGTGGGTTGCTAAATACTTCATGGAGGCTAGCTTGGTATACATTTACACCTTGTAACTACCAAAAGAGAAATAATTAACCATATTTAGGCATATAAATTCTTTTGAAAATCTCAACCAAGTTGAAACTAATCTCCACCATCCCACACTCTTCATTGAAGAACAATAACCATGGAAGGAATGTATGAAGGGAGTTATGAGATCTATTATAACTATTGTGTGAGTGAGCTATGACCATTATGACCTATTCATGTCACTTATACACCAAGATAATATCCTCTCTCTTGTTTATGGTTATATATATTTAGAGCTTAAGGCAATTATAACTATCCCTCACCTGGGTATGAGGAAACTCTACCTAAATTTGTACCTTGTAAACCTCTTAAGCTAATACAAATGACCCTTTAAGATTTTTTGATAATGGTTTATTATATTATACTTTTTTAATTTACACATTTGGAAGGTTACTCTCCCATTTTTAGGTCCTTGTCTCACTTAATTGATAGTGTATGGTCTTATGCAAGTCACATAAAATGTTAGAGTGATGAGTGGGTGAGCTTAGAGTGGAAGTTTGATTGGTAAGTGTCTTTATGAAAACATTCCCATCATTACCCTCATGTTTTGACCACTTTGTAAAACCTATATGTGAAAAACTATTACATAATAAATCTTAAAGATAGAATATTCAATCACTTATCTTGTTTACTAGTGTTAGGTCAAATAAAGTGGATAATGATATTGGTGCATCACCTCTAACAGTATAAGTTTAATTTTCATGTTTTCACTTATTTATTTTCACCCCAACATTGGTAGGTCTTAGAAATTGAGCTTGAGTTGATGTACCAGGTTAGCTATCCCCATAAACTAGAGGTTTGGCCTCCTGTATGTCACCCAAAGCCTTTGGACCAATCCCATGTTACTTTAAGCTTGGAGATAATTGAACCATATTATTCAAAGGGTGAAGCTAAGAGTTTTAATAGTTCTATCATGCCTAGTAGGACTAGAGTGTTAGGCAATTAAAGAGTTCTTGATGTTAATTTTCAACACATCAGACTTTGAAGGCATTAGTTCAATCATCAATGGTGACTACATGTGAATCTTAGCTTATGTAGGTAGTCCAAGTTCCTCAAAATCATAAATTAGTATGTATTATAATTCATATAATCAAAATATACATTATGTGCCTTCATATCAAAATTATCAGGATAGTGTTTTTCATGACTTCTCCACAAGTATCCCTCAAATAGACCCATAATATACTAATCCATATTAGCCATAATTCTCTACTCTTATCCCAACTTAGCCTCTTTATCAACCTATTATTTTGTATAGTCACCCTAAGTAAAGTGATGATGATTTGAGCTTTTAAATTAATAATCTAAAGGAAGAAATGGATAAATTGAAATAATGTCTTAGGTAGTAAAAGGAAGTTTAACATTAAGCCTTCCATAAATAAAATGACCTTGTAAACCAAGAGTATCTAATGGTAATCACCCCTTCTCCTTTCCTTACCTTTATGATTATAGGAGACTCCTTGGTCTATAATTGCTTGTTTAGTGATAGAGAAAGTAGTTCATTTATCCTTAAGCTAGTAGTTTCTAGTTTGAATTTTATATGTGAACCTACTTCTAACTTTGAATTAAAATGGAATGGATCAACTAAAAGGACATTTGGCCTCATCAAATACCTAAAACTTAACTTTCATGCATACCCCAATCTCTCAATTACACAATACATTATTATTACATATTTACCAACTTGTTTTGATCTATGTTTGTCTAATGACTTTATGGCCAAGATTGGGGGTACTTATCCATTTATTTATCTTATATGGTCTAAAATATTAGGTATGGTGTAGGATTTATAATAATATCTAGACCACTCTCCAAGTTTCATCTTGAGCCTTACACACCAAACATATTAATTATAAATTATCTTCATACTCCTACCCCTAGTCAACCTCCTTGTGTTTTATATCCCCTTAAAGATCCACCCATTCTTTCTTAAGATCCTATGATAACTTCATCTTGGAGGCATTCATGGACTAGAACCCCATATTATGTCATGCATATCCTTGAGAGAGAAATTTCTCCTATGTATATTAAAAATCAAGAAAAGAAGTGTATGAAGGCTATTTCAGGTGATGTCTCAAGTTTATCAAGTTCCTAATCTATCCTTAATACTATAGTAATTCATGAGAATAAAGATAAATAAAAGTTTGAAAAAGTAATTTAATAATGGAGGAATAAAAATGTAGTGTCCTAAAATAATTTTGTTTTTGTTTTTTATCAAAAACATCATGATCAACCTGATACTCCTAAGGCTCCAAGTTTGAAGAACACTCTATCATCTATCAATCAATATTATGAATTATATTTCCTTTCCACCCTATCCTTTTGTTAAGAGGAACCAATTACATTAAATGAATAATTTGAGCATCTAATTTTGGGGAACAATTTATCAAGACTAATTAATGAGGTTTTAGTCCTTCACAATCTAAATCATGTTACAAATACAAGTGAGTTTTAAGAACACTTTTAAAAGGATACTTCAATCACATATGATGATGAGATCACTATTACTATCCCTATTCATCCCAGTAAATTCAAGTTTAAGCATGAAGGGATGTTTGATGATGTAGAGTAGTCACAGTGGTATGGTGTTGAAGTCGATGAAGATGAAGCACAAATAACTTCTCCTCTAGGAGACAATCATGAAAACAATCTACAGGAACCCATTATTGAATCTAAAATAATTTCAAATGAGTTAGATTATCCTTGGTAGTAACTGTACCATGAATTCTTAGGTGAGATTAAAGAACTCAACATGATAGATTAGAATGATGGAATAGAATAATAGGTTGAGATCTCAAGTGAAAGTAACACTAATGGTTTGGATATTAAAGAAGATTATTAAAGTTTAGTAACATAAAGTCAAGATGAGATGGATCTTAAATGAATTGATGATATTCCATTCTCCATAAAAGATGAGGATGACCAAGTTACATCAAAACATGAGCCTTGTTATGACTCTATGGAAGGTTTATAATTACTTGATCAACATAATGCTTCAAAAATGAATGATAAGAATGATAGTGAAATCCATGTATTTTAAATTAATCATGAAGATATTTACTTTTTGAAAGACTTATGAAACTTTTATTCAGGTTTAGATAATCCACCTCTATCCCATGAGGAAATTGAGAAGGGTTTTAAAGAGAACACTATGGTAGTTGATCCTTTTGAGTCTCATGATCAGAATCAAGGAGAGCCTAATGAAATGTGGTAGTATTACTTGGACATGTTTAAGAATTTTGAAGAATTTTATAGGAAAATGCCTCAAAAGGAATAAGAGTAAGTTGTTGATGAAGAATGCAAGGTTCCTAGTGAGCCACTATATTTTGAGGGTCATATTAAAGAGGTTCAATTACAAGGCCCAACAAAGTATGATGAATATGACACTCTTGAAGATGAGCAAGAAATTGATTTTGAAAAGCCAATTGAAATATAGATTGTGGTTATTACCCCTATCAGTCAAGATGTGATCAGATTGAGATCCCCTTGCATTGCTAAATGAGAATATTAAAATGAGGTAAGGCTAGAATATCAATATGAATATGTCTACATTGGAGACATGTTTTTTTATAGTACTCCACTTGAGGCCAAGACAAGGAAAAGGATGTTTAAGAAAGGAGTTGACAAAGCAAGAGAAAATTGTAACCAACAACCTGAACACCATCCTAGTTCACTACCAAAAGATGACTTGAGATGTTTTCCATTTGATCCAGGAGGATCAACCCTGAAAAGTTAGTTGTATATAGTAGGCATATGTTTTCTTAGTTATTATGTTTTATAATTCCATAAGTGATTTATATCACATGTGTGTATTTTATTTATAGACATTATTGTTTTTAGGAGGAAATCAATTGTTCTTGTTGTTCAAGGGTCTTATAGAGTGGTTATCTCAGTTGAGTCATGGATGTTATGTTGGAAGTTCTAGGTTATCTTGACTAGTAGGTAGGTCAACCCCTAGAAATCACCACTGATGTTGACTAATTTTGATACCTAGGTCAAAATGGTCAACCCCATATATTTAAAACCTAGTTTTTCATAAGTTTCTTAGCCTTGTTGATGGTCATTTTTTCCTTATCATTATTTAGGGTTGTTTTGATAAAATTATGGTAAATGTCATTTTAGACCTTATGTCTATCTAATTCATGGAATAGTCAAAGGGGTCCAATGGTGTTAAGTGGTCTATGGGGTAATTTTGTAAATTTTGAGTGATGTCAAGGTCAAAAATATCCCCTCTAGTGTGTACCATGCTTAGAAGGATAATAAATCAGCCTTATAACATTCTATCCCACTCTATAAGTGATTGATTACCCATCTTATAACACTCAAAAATAGGTTTATGGAAAGTGGAAAAGTATACAAAAGGAAACGGGAAATGGAAAATCACTACAAGTCCATACAAACATTTCAAAATCTCTAGGAAATTATGACATTTCATCTCATTTATTTTTAAGGCAAATCGACCAGTCTTCATGGTAGAGAATAGAGGTTCTCAATTGGTCTATACAAGTGTGTCAGAGAAAGATCTTTCTTAGGAATATGTAAAACTTCCATAATGTATCCCAAGCAAAAATCCATACTTTGGATGGATTTTCTAGTCATATCCTATTAAAAACTAACCTCCTTCCTTTATCAAACTCTTTGGTAGCTTTGTAAAGCCCTTTAGGTTTATAAACAGTACAAATAGGAGAGAGAAGATGAATTTTTATAATTTTTGTAAGAGTATGGGACCTTAGATAGATTCAATTTTTGGGAATTTATTCTCATATTTCCTTCCCCTCCTCTAAGAACAATCATTAACATGGTGAGGCACTCACTATGTTGTCCCCATATAAGTAGGGTACTATTTTACTCTATTTTCACCTTTCCTAAGCATGATGATAGGGAAATATAAGGTTAGATATCTTCTCAATAATCTTCACCACCTTCTCACACCACTATCAAACCTTGTCTCACACATGTGAGCCTAGGGAGATAATAAATCCTCATTTGGAAGTAATTTACAATATGTGAGAAATGATTTATTAATGCCTTGAGGGCCCTTAATGGTTGAAAATATATTGGTGAATCTCCCATAACTCCACATATTATTTATATTCTACAACATTTCCCAAATACCTTCATGATCTAAAACCTTCATATCATGATGTTGACCTACAATCATGATCAAACACATAACTGAATAGGTAAAATATAGGGTATGAGTCTTGCTTAAGAACCATGTGGTCATCTTCAAGGTTACCATTTTAAGATAGGATTAAGATATTATTCATATAGATTTCATATATTTTTATAGTATATTGATGATATATATGAAGTGAATGAGACATAGAATATGTTACTAGATAGGTTTGAGATTGTTTTGTCCACCCATAGGTTTATAAACCTATCGATAGACATTAATGATTCTAAAAACCCATTTTGCATTATGTAAAAGTTGTAAATGATATAATATATGACTCAAACATAAAATTAACCTTGAGTAGCCACACAATGTCATCATCAATATTATATATGGGTGACTAGGCCCCAGGTTCTATATAAGACAATTATGAAGCCTTAACTACCATTTAGAGACCTAGATGAATGCATAAGGGATTATAACAAGCAGAGTTGAGGGTTTAAAAGACCTCAAGGTGTTTGGATATACTATTCATGATAACACTAATTCATAATGGTCATCCTAAAGGCAATGAGGCATAATTAGATAGATGAGAGAAGCCTAGATGACTGAATGAAAAGCCCTAAGGTCTATCTCTTAAGTAATATTGGTTCTTGTAAAGGTGGAGATGGGATGGCTAGGAGGGAACATGAAGACCTAGATGGGAGCTTAGATAATGGAACACATAGGTGTCAGAGATATAAAAGTATAAAAATTAGGATACACTCAGAAATGTAGTTGAGTAGACCTAAACATAGTATATACAACTAGTTTGAGAGCATGTGATCAAGATGCCATTTGGTGGAGTATTAAGAGAAGTTCTGCATAGTCATAAAAGTATGAATAGGCCTAAGAACTCTAAAAAATCACTCAAGTGATAATGAAATGTTTAATAATGTTATTAGTTATGAAATTTTGGCCTATAAATTTAAATTCTAATGTTGACACATTCAAAACTAGATATATTGAGGAGAGAATCATCTAGAAAGGAACTCGGGTCACCTTCAATCAAGAAAATTCTAGTCACCCATAGACCTAGACATATAGAACATAAAAAAAATGAAGGATTGAGTACCAAATGAATATTATATATCATAAATTAGATCATGATGAAATGTCTCATAGGCTTGAATAAATTGTCATAGCCTTAGTAGGTTACAAAGGGTTTTAGTATGATGAAGAGTCATACACACAAGTTTATATAGATAGTCATGGGAAGAAAGGACTTCAAGGTAGAATTTGTTTAAAATAAGTATTCATATGTTTATAAAAACAATTATAGTATAATGGGAAGTGGGAATTATTTTTTATGATGACTTTTATCATTCATAGGAGTCTTCATACACAATAACTACCTACAATTGTATCTTGATGTCTAGTTAGCTGACTGTGTACAAGATGATGGAGATTCAAGTGGCTATCTAAGAAAAAAATTAATGTAATAGACTATAATTATTATTTTATATAATATTTTAGGTAACCAAATATGAATAAATATTTCTCACATAGTTAACACACACATGGGCTGTTAGGCCTACTAGGTCTAAACAGGCAGGCAGGTAGGATCTTATTAGGAATATAAAAGTGTGAGAGACCAAAAAGGGGGTGAAATATAGATATTGAATAGGTTTTTATAAATATTAGATATGTTTATATTGAATTATCTTAGTCCATGAAGACAATATTAGTCATGAATGGCCTTATTAGGCTTATTAAGCCTAAAACTAGTATAAAGGCTTATGACTGTAATCTAGGGATATTTTGCATGATTAGAGGTTAATATGAAGATGGCAGAATATATATATATATATATATATATATATATATATATATATATATATATATAAAATTGTCATATGCCTCAATACATTCTATTATTAATATTCTCATATGCTAGCAAAGTGAGGAGTTCATACTTATGGCACAAGGAGTAAGAACACTTATGGACATGATGCTCAAGAAAGGATAAAGAAAGTCTGAAACATATATAAAGTTAAGCTAAAAAGTGGAAATATATTCTCTGACATGTTCCCTAAATTCTCCCAATTCCTCCATCTTATAATTCTAACACTCAAACACAAAAGAGAGCCTAATGGCCTATTAGGCCTAAAATAGGCTTATAACTAAAAATGGGAGGTAAATTCATGTTTGGGGGTATAGAAAGGTTAAAAACATTATAAAGGGGGAGGTATTAATGTATTAAGGTGAGTATATAATTTTGAGCTTAAAAGAGTGGGAGAAAACTCAATTTATAGACCCTTAGGATCAGACTAACATAATGACTTACAAACCCTAGATAAAGGAATAAGAGGTCTTTAAACACCTAGGGGAAAGGAAAAAATAATTTTAACATGTTTAGAGGGGTGTCACAGGCCCCCAGAATGAATTATAAGTTAAGGCCAAATGTTTTTTGCCATTTTTCAACCTCTTTCTCTCCATCGACCCCATCAAATTGTAAGTTTTCACTATGAGAATAACTTTCTCCATGTCACATATGTATAGATCATATACATGGTGAGCTCAGTAGCTAGGTAAGGTTGAGAGGGGTTGTACACTCCCTGTTGTTGGAAATTTTTTTGTAGTTCATTCCCTCAGGGCTATGAATAATCATTAAGAATCTAGACATGTATAAACCTACCAAAACTAGTCTTAGAGACTTGATGGAGAAAGAGTGAATCTAAATGCCTTGAATTAGTTCTAAAAACACTTGAATCACCTTGTAAAATTAGAGGGGCTATCATATATGGTACTAGATTGTATGAACTTGTCAAAAATAGTAATTTTGCAAGGATTTGAGTAGAGAACAAAGTATAAATCTTGTTAATGAGTTGCATAATATAGGATTGGGTGGTGTGAGATGTCTTCCATCTTTTCAGTCCATAAAATTTTCACAAATCTCTCTAAAAGTGTTCCTACTAGTATGTACAAAATATCTAGTCAAGAAATGCTAGTAGAAGGTGACCTAGTCATTTAGATTGGAAAAATTGTAGGTGTATATTGTTGATAAAGGCATAGGTCATGTTATAAGCATATTATTCAAACTTAAAATAAGATCATTCACCTAATCTAAGTTTTATATTCAAGTATCTAATCATTCATCAATAGATAGTCAAGTAATTAGGCCTAGTGGCCTAATAGGCCTACTTGGGTCAATAAAGGAAGTTGAATTTTGAAATAGAGGTATATTGGAAGAGCTAATGTATGGACATTACCACCTTGTAACTACCTCATTAAGGCCATTATAAATACCTCATAGTTATCATAGAGGAGAGGGTTGTTTCCAAGTTTAGTCAACATGCACAAAGGATGGTGGGATACTAAATGCTTCATGGAGACCAAATTGGATTACATTTACACATTGTAACTACCAAAGGAGGAATAATTTACCATATTTGGGTGTGTACATGATTTGGAAAAGGTTAACCAAGTTGAAACTAGTCTCTACCATGCCACAATCTTCAGTGAAGAACACTAACCATGGAAGCAACATATGAAGGGAGTCATGAGAGCTATTGTAACTAATGTGTGAGTGGGTTATGACCATTATGACCTCCTCATTTCACTTATAAGCCAATATTCTCTTTTTTCTTTCTTATGGTTCTATATAGTAAGTATTTAAGGTCATTTTAACTATACCTCACCCATGTGTGAGGAAACTCTACCTATATTTATACCTTATAAACCTCTTGAGTTAATCAAAATATCTATTTTTGATTCTTTGATACTAGTTTATTATGTTATGTTTGATTTATTCTCACATGTGTAAGGTTCTTCTCCCTTTATAAGTTCCTTATCTCACCTAATTTCTAGTATATGGTCCTATGTAGGTCACATAAAGTTTTAGAGTGATGAGTGGTTGAGTTTAGAGTGGAAGTTTGATTGGTAAGTGTCTTGATCTAGACCTTCCCATAATTAACCTCATGGTTTGACCACTTATTACAACCTCTATGTGAAAGTTTGTTGTATAAGATCTCTTAGAGATAGAATATTCTATCATGTTTCTTATTTACAAGTGTTGTTAGGTCAAATATAATGGATAATGATAGTGATGCATCACCTCCAGAATTATAGGTTTCCTTTTCATGATTTACCTTATCTCTTTTCACCCTAACATTTGCAAGTCTTAGAAAGTGAGCTTAAGTTTATGTTCCAGGGAAGCTAGCCCCATAAACTATAAGTTTGGTCCTCCTATAGGTCACCCACAACCTTTAGACCAATTCCATGTTACCCCAAACATGGAGAGAACTCAACCATCATATTCAAAGGGTGTAGCTTGGAATGTTAATAGGACTCTAACATCATTTTTGGCCTACACTAAAATATCTATGAGATTAGGGTAGTGGGATTATGCCATGTGGCATAATTTCACTCACTTGTAGGATTCACAATTTTTAAGAATATATTTGAGATAACAAAATAATGGGATGATGCCACATGGCATCATCTCATTAACCTACTAGCCTAGAGGCATGTACTAATATGAACATTTTTAGGATAACGGAGCATGGGATTATTCCATGTGGAATCATCTTACTGACCCACCAGCTCAGAGCATCTTTGACATCATTTCCCCATTGGATAACCTTAAAAAAAATTATTAAACCTTAAAAGACTTTTTGGAATGGGATTGAGACCACTAGGTGATCAACATGTGGCACTAGCACTTGCTTTGTAAAATAGGCTATCATTAAAAGTAGAAGAGAAGTGTCGCATGTCCCTGGGAAACTTTTTAGAATTGACTATGTCTTTTGACGTAGTGGGAAAGTGCCACATGTCCTTAGGTGAATTTGTGAACTCAAAAAATTCCATTTGAGTGGGAATTAACACATGGCTCTAAGGAAAGCATTAAATTTACTAAGTCCTACTTAAAAATAAAATGACACGTCTCTGAGGAAAGCATGAAATCAACTAAGTCCTAAAAGACTTATTGGATGAATCTAGTCCATCGAGAGTCATGGAAAGGTGCCATATAGAGATGGAATGCATTAAAACACCTATGAGTTAATGAAAAGATTCCCAATCAACAATATTTGATTTAAAATCTAATTATTAATAAATTCAAATGAAAATGGTTGAGATAAAATCTGAAAAATGAATGAGTATAAAATGAAACAATGCATAGAGTTAGACATTTTAATTGATTTGAAATTAAATTTAATCCATTTATTTTAAAGTGACTAAGCAATAAAATGAAACTATGTGACTTTGTAGTCTTTTAGATTGAAATTATAATAGAAATGGATTAAATTACTTAGGAAAAGAAGTAATACAACTCTAAAATAGTGAGATAATTTACACAATATTAAGGTGAAATAGTCTTAAAGGAAGTTATAAAATGTGTTTCAAAACATAAGAAAATAAGTAGACCAAAACTTAGTATAATGATACAAATTCATATCTTTAAATTAATTTAGCTTATATGTGAATTAGACAAAAAACTACCATGGACTCTTTTAAGTACAAGATTATAATCGAAATAAAAAAGGTCCCTATTTTACGATTGAAAATGGGATGTGTTGTGCAATAAATAACATGTCTATGGATCAAACCCTATATCTTCAACTTAGGATAGGTTACCTTGCCAAAAATAGGTTATTGGTATCATATTGTCAATTTTACCTCAAATACTACTCTTTCAATTAGCATTTCCTATGTAGCTAATAATTTAAGGAGGGCCTTGACTTATATAGTTCTTCTCTATGTGTTGGCATGTGTGTGAAAAAAGTGTATAATGTTATATTCACATGCATGTAATGTTATATCATGTAGCTTGAAAAATATTGCTCATGGGCTATTTTTTGAGTTATTCAAACATGTAGTATGACTATTCCTATGATTGATATGTAAATATGGATGAATAGGGAAGAATAGCTTTGTTGTGTGCTTTGAAATTTAGTATTATATCTAAGCTTATTAGGTGATTTATTATTTGACTTGTATTTATAATAATGTTTTTAAAATTATCCTCATGGAAGGGTTAATATAGTTATTAGGTTGTCTTGTACACCAAAATCTTTGAAAATTTGAGTGTATTTAGGGTAAAGACAACTGTGTTGGAGTAGGGATAGTAGCATCGATGTTATTATCCTTTCCTAAACATAATTATCTAGGAATGATGAGGTTTTTAAGGTTTTATAACTAAAAATAAAGGATATATATTATATTTTAGGTATTTTATGGTTATAGGTGATCTATATAATTAGATTAATCAAGGTTAAATTAAGAAATAAGTAATTATACACATTGATGTGGTAAATGAGATTGTTTTGGCTACAATGAAGGATAAACTGAAGAGTTGAGCCTTGAGATTTATTTTTCTAGTGTACAAGGCTATTTTAAAATATAAATCCAAAGTTAATCATATAAATCCCCCATTTATATAGTAATGCATAAGAATTAAATTATTAGGTTAAAGGAAAGAAAGTGTACAGTGGTGTGTACAACACACCTTGTAGTTGCTTGATCTCACTTGAATTTGTTGTATGTGAATGAACTAAAACTAGGATAATTTTACATTTTAATTAGTGAATATAATTTTAAATTGAATACTTTGAAATTAATTGAAATAAGTATATTAATGAAGGAGTATACGTATGTGTCGATGCAACCATGTTTCCCCTTGGTAGTTTATCTTATTAGAGATGATTCCTAGCTAAAGCATTGGAGAGAGGTTCATAAATATAACTTAGATATATGAAGAGGGTAATTTTAGGGTGATAATTCCCCAAATATAATATAAGTATTAATTATACCAAGTTGATTGAGAACATAAAATCTTAACCATGTAACTCATATAATCAATATAGCCAATCTAGTCAATATCACTTGATCTAAATGGTGTTTCCATATAAACCCATTATAATATAAACATATTTAAAATTATATTTATCTAACATAATATTTATCACACTAATAAAAAATATCCAATTTTTTTAGATAAATAAAGGCCTTAATGTTGCATCTTGGTAAGTGTTGACAATTTTTCCACCATTGGTCAAAATTACTTATGTGCAGGTTTTCATGAAGACTCTATTCATGGATTAAAGGTCAAAAAATGTCTTAAAAACATAATAAAACCTTAATTATTCAAAAATAATTCATATTAACAAATCATAAATCCAAATTTTGATAGATGCTTATTTTGTTCCTCTAACTAATTATTTGCAAGCTAGTGAAGGCCATTTTAAAATGATTGTACATGAAGGTGAAGAGAAATTGGATCAAACCATCAGAGGGGGAGTTTGGTTCCCATATTAAATAAATATTAAATTATCTATTTAATTTTATAGGATCTCAACTTTATGAACAATCATTTAGAATAAGGGGTGTTCTAAAACCTTATTAAACCCCAATGGCTCAATTTTAAGTAGTATGTTTGCATTTTTGAATTATTTTTTGAAAAATAAATGTGGTGTAACATATTATGTGTAATGTAATAAAATTATAAAAATTCATAAATACAAATTTCATGTCAAATAATATATAAAGTAAAATGTACAAGCATCAAGGTTTTAAGCAAGCAAGAGAGACAGTTATAAAAGGAAAATTTTGAGAGGCTTAAGTGATTGGTTAAGCACATAAAATTATTGTAATGATAGTATAGGTTATTAAAATTCATAATGAAAAATTAATTATGTATTTACTCCTCAAAAAACTCAATAAAATATCAAAACACATACCAACAGGTGATCAAAAATGAAATTGTGCAAACTACGAAATATCAAAAAGTGCATATTTTGAGTTTTATTGAATGAAATATCTTGAACTTTGACATGAATGTACTTTTTGACATCCTTGAATGTTTATAATTTTTTTTAGGTATGTAATTTAATTTAATAGAGATCAAATTCCAAAATATAGGTCTGTTTATGAAGGGAATGAAGGTTTCTTCATTTTTTTGCTCACAAATGGAGTTGGAAATGGGTGTCTCAAGTCCCTCCAATGCCATAAATTTATTTTAGAGTGTGTATAATTCATGAAAAAGTATGAATAATTGATAATTAATGTATTTCAAACACCAAGTCAAAAAATATATATCTTATTATAGTAAATTTGAAGGTAAGTTAGACCTCTTAGTAGGCTTGACTGTAGGTCTATTTAGGTTCCTTGCTTTCTCAATAAATTAGTCCTTGTATGATAGTACTATGATATGTTAGATTTAACCAAATGGATCTATTTTTATCCTTAATATTTCAAATTTATATTTAATACACATTTCATGCCAAATCAAGGCCTCAAAATCATCATTCACTTACTATTTTGCCTCATAATGACCTCAAAAGAGGTTATATTCTTATCTACAACCTTTCCATAATCTATAATCATGCCCCAAATCTAATATTTATTTAATTTCATGGAATTTTTTTTAATCATATAGATATAATTCATCATGATTATAATTATAAATTTATTTTATTAAATTCTTAACATCCCAGTCTACATCAAAAACATGTCCATTTCTCTCTTCTACCTGGAATAGGCCTATGGATGCATATTTTGCAGAGAACCTTAACAAGATTGTAGATGAATTATTTATAATTTGAGGAGTTATAAAAATAAATTAAGGGTCATGTTATGAGAATTAAATCACGTGTATATCTATTTATCTTATGCTTATAACTTCTTTGTAAGATCATAACACCGCCCCTTCCTTACGTTTATACATCTGCAACTTATGAGGAAAATAAAGCTTGTGAAGGATATTAGAGCTTGATAGCCTAGAGAAACTCATTTAGTGACCTTGTATAGAATTTTTGAGGCATGGAGGTAATGTGATAAATTTTTCAACCTTATATTATTAGTTTGAAACCTTGAAATCATCCAAAATCCATTGCCACTGGCCTTCAAATTGATCAAACTAAATATTTCTTATAATTTAAAGGCTCAAACGTGAAAAATGGGGTTTGGATAAAATTTTTATATGATTTTATATACCATAATCATATCCTTAAATTTATTTTATGCATTCAATTTGTTTCAAAATGTCATTTTAAAGAAGAAAAATGAGCATGTGGGGTTTGTAGGCAACTTTGGAGTACCCTAAAGTCTTAATGATTGTTCATAAATTAAATGGGATGGATATGGTTACCAATGCCATAAATTTTAATCTTACTATGACCCCCTTCTTTGTCAAATATTTCAAGACCCAACTCTTTCTCCTCTATCTATACCATGCAATTAAAAACTAACTTTGTAAGTTTGCCAATGGAGTGATGGAGGTTTATAAGATTTTTTTGCACTTTTAAGACTAAATATTTAAACTCATGTATATTCCCTGTATAATACCAAGAGACACTTTTAATGCATTTTCACTTACAAGGGAATATCCCAAGTCTATATAAACTCCTAAAACAACCTTTTTGGAATAAAAACTAAACTATTCCGACATGTAGACAATTATTATGTCTTATTACTAAAATTATTATGTTGAAAAATCAGTTTAAATATTTTAAAAGTTAAATTTTACATGTATTCCATCTTGACCATCATTTTAAATGGACTTAAATCCCTTAAAAGCATATTCAAGTGAAAAGAAAGTGAGTGTATATTGGATGACCTGATGTAGAGATAATATATCAATCAAAGACCTTATAGGAATTCAAATTACTTATTAACCATATAATTTAATGTTCTATGTAATGATATTGTCTTGAGAAGGTTTAATTTATTCACAATAAAAACCTAGGTTTCTCCAAAAACCTTAAACTTTACTAAATTAACTTATTTTCATCCAATAAGATTATCAAGCTTTAAACTAAGTGATCAAGTGAAGGGAATTGACTTGATAGAATATACACCATCTTGACACATCATGACATACCTATATGATCCATTAGACTAACCTTGAAAACACTGGAAATCTTGGCAAAGATATTACCTTAAATAATGCTAAAAAGACCTTACAAAGACCACTTGAAGACTATCAAATCATGAAAAAGCTATTAATAATGTTTTAGAAGCATGAAAATAAAAGTTTAAAATTATAGGGGTGATATTTAGACCTATAAAGTCAAACTTGTCAACATTTCAGTGAATCAGTTAGGAATCATGCTTTCTATGCTTATGAACTAATAACTTTGCTCTCTTTTGGGCTCATAGAGTCTTTTTGACACTATAAAATGAACATAATCATATCTTGACCTTGGATAAAATAATCTTGAATAATATAAGATGACTGATTAACCTCGAACCACACAAAATGGCAACAACACACCCAAGATAGCAAAGCACCAACAAGACACATACTAAACTTATGATATAAAGCACTTAAGAAACACAACAAACCTAAGTAAAATACTATGTACAAACTAACCTATCAAGACTGATCCTCCTAGATCAAAAGGGAAGATTTTGAGATCATCTTTTAATGTGATGAGAAATGGTACAATTTAATCTACCTCTTAAATGTGGTTCTTGATAGGTCATTCTTCTTGCTTTCCAATTCTCCTAACATGTCTTCAATGGTGTAAATAATATTAAACCAATCACTAATGAAGACATTCACTTTGTACTTCAACACTTACCTCATGCTACTTTCCATCACTTGCAATTTTATCTAGTATTTTCAAAAACTCAACCAAATTGGCTTTGAATAAATTATAGTTATCTATAATCATGTTTAGAGACTCAATATCTTCAGTAAGTTCAAAATGGTGATGCCATTATTCAACTAGTTCTTTAAGAGATAACAAATATTTGAGGCCTCCTTCTTGATGTATTGGAGAGGGAACCACTTATTTAATTCACTTAATTTACTCTATAGGATTTATGGGCCCATTAATTACTTTAAAATCATTAAAAATGTTGGAATAATAATATCACATGTCTTCACCATCCTCTTGATTAGAATAGTGATAATAAACAACATGAATCACTTTCTTACCTTCCTCTTTAAGAGCCAAAATATTGTCAAGAACTTCTATAGGATCATGATGCAACTACAAGTCTACCTCATCAAGCTAATTAATAGATACAACTTCTTCAATTAAATCTTTTTTAATAACATCATCTTGAGAAACAATTACAAATATATTATGAACCTCCATTGGGGTTGCCACTAGATCAAGTAATACTTCATTATCAATATCTTCTTTCTCTTACACATTTAAAGTACCATGAGGGGAATCTAACTAAACTTATACTATATCAAGATCCAAAAAATAATAAAAAGGTTATAATAATATCTCCTCATGATAATTTATGACATTTTTATCATGGTCTTCAATCACACCAAGTGGAAGCTCTTGAAACAAGTCAACATCTCTTTTACCTTCTGCTGCAACTTCGTCATCTTCTTTGAAAGTTAAATTTCCTTTGCTCTCACCAAGAGGAGTACCAATAAAAATTTATTCCTCATGCACACTTTAAATTTATTCTTCACATTATCCTTGAAATTAATTTTTAGATTCAACTTACTCCACTATCCTCCATAGAATATGTTCCTCTTCAATGAGGTAGATGGTGGGAAGGTAATCGATATGTTCATGAGTTTACTTGGGAACCAAGGAATTAATCTTGAAACTTGAAAATTTGGGAATGGAAGACTCTTATAGGAATTTTTGGAGAGAGAGTAAGTTGAGTTGGTCTATGGATACTTTATTTTATTCCTAACCCTCATGATTCACTTTATCAATTTCATATGTAACTTGAGATTTAGCTTCTTCAACAATCACTCATTCTTTCCTTTGGATATTTTATTGAACTAATTTACATGAGTGAACAAATATAGATTCTTATAGAAAGGTATATCAATCTTGAATAGGTACAAATTATTCTTCCTTGACTTAAATTCTATTATCTAGGCACTCTTCCTCTTGTTTCTCCCAAGACTTAACTACTTGGTTCTAAGGTAGGACTTTGAAACTAGTAGGTTCCCTTAGAGATTGAATTATCTCTTGTATAGTCTCTATTTGAGGATAGTCAATGTATTTATGAGGAATAGGAGAAAAATAAGTATAATATGGGATACAAGAGGGCTCTTGAATAGGTATGAGAAGAGAATCATCTTCTAAAGTTGGCATGGTGTAACTAGGAATCATAAGAAACCCAAGAAGGCCTCCAAGATGAAGTGATCTTGATTTCTTAAGAAGGGATATGTTTAGCTTGAAGGAAACTTAGAACATAAGAAGGTTAACCAAGGGTAGGAGATTATGGCTCATGTTTCTTGGGTTGGATCTCTTGATTATCCAACATCACTAATATATGTACCCACCATTAGATCAAGGTACTCATTTAAGACAACTCATTAATTATAACATACTAATTATCCTCTCCAATTGATTCCTACTTATCAAACAACATTTTTATTAAATTACTCATCTTTTCTATGAGGTGAAAAGGAATAACATCTAATTCTCTATCCCATTTTATCATCACCCTTTCATATTTTAGCATATTTGGCTTGAATTCCAACAAGGATATAGTATGGGAAACATAATTTTGAGTTGTAAATGGAGTGGGAGGAGATGATAATTATTGTTTAAATTATTGGTAAGGCTAATTAGGTATATAATTAGAATCATATAAACACTGATAGGGAGCACTGTAAAAATGATATGAACCATCATATTTCTAGTAACACTAATTGTAGGCCTGATAAGGATCATGACACGGCTAGTATGGTTCATTACAAGGATGATAAGGAGGTATATCACAAAAATTATTTTCACACCTATCCATAAAACTTCATCAAGTGAATAAAACAAATTTATTTAAAAACACAACTTACTTTGAACCAGTGCTTGGGCTACTAGAACTAGCTGATAGAACATGGCAATGCCATAGATGTTTTGAATGCCTCCAAAAGATTAAAATTTATAATAAAAACACCAAAAATCCTTTCACTACTTTAGACCTAAGTCTCACTAGGCATGAAAAAAACTTTTATATACTCAAACCTACACCCTTTTGAAGGTTGTTCAATCCTTCAAAATTTGGAGTAACATGGAGACAACCCTAGACTATGGGTGGCCTAATGGGTTTATTGAATCTTTGTATTTATAGGGATAACTCCATTTATGTATCATTTAAGCTCTCTACACGACACTACTAGCCTAAAATAAAAAAATATAGGAAGATAACATGAAAAAAAATCTACTTAAGGGGGTGATACACCAAAATTCCTCCTTTAATCACCTATCTAATATGCACTAAGAAGATAAATTATGACATGAACCTGATTCACTACTCAAACAAGGGGTCTTCAAAAATAAATGTTTCACATAGAGGCTTATATTGATGCATTCCATAAGTTAGTTAATAAATAGGTCTCTTAATTACACTAAGGAAATATTACAATTGCAAAACATATAGATATATTAAATCACACTATGTAACATGTAAGGATGATTAACCACCTACAAATAGGAACATAAGATAGGATAAATGTAAGGAAACATTCAATATCATTGACATTCATTTACACACCATAATTATATGATAGTCACAAGCATTGAGGAGGCCAAAATTTAGTATTATTAATTCCAAAGATCCAAGTAGAAGTGTTTTTATAAGAAGGTCTCTACCACAACGTAAGTTAAGGATCAATACAAAATGCCAAAACTAGGCATACTTAGAGAGAGAGAGAGAGAGAGAGAGAGAGAGAGAGAGAGAGAGAGAGAGAGAGAGAGAGAGAGAGAGAGAGAGAGAGAGAGAGAGAGAGAGAGAGAGAGAGAGAGAGAGAGATTATGTGGTTTGAGATAAAAAGATGCATCTAATTTATCAAAGTGCCTGATTGAAAAAAGACAAAGTGCAATGGAATGTGAAGTGTTTACATCTTTTGGTCTCTCCCTTCCCTATCTATCTTTCAAGTATCCTCCCCATGCCGAGATGGCAATTTTCCCCACCCCTCCTCTCCCACATTTTCCTATTTTCCTACTTGCCAAGAGTGATAAATTCACTGCCCTAGCCTTGATATTTACCTTAACCTGTATTGACGATGGATTTTGCCACCTATATAGGTCCATCATTTTTCAACCTACATGGGCAACAAATTTTTCAGCCCTTGCACTTTCCAGACCAACTTGCACAAGTGGCAAATTTCACTGCCCACACTCCCTATTTCTTACTTACCTATAAGGGCAGCGAATTTTGCCACCAACATAGGTTGAACATGTAGGAGCAGAAATTTTTTCTACCCCTACATTTGGTACATGTAGGAGCAGTAATTTTTGCTACCCCTACATTTGGTACATGCAGGAGCTATAGTTTTTACCACCCATACATTTGGTACATGCAGAAGTGGCAGTTTTTTCCACCCCTACATCTGTTTCTCCCATTTCTCCAACTCTAAAGAAATCTTCATTCCTTTCATTTTCTGCACCCGCTCCCCTTTTTCTTCTACTTTTTGACCCACTCGCATCTCATCCCTTTCAAGTGCATTTCCCTGATCATGACCAACAAATGTGCAATTTTCCCAAATTGCTACTTTCTTCCCATGATTGCACAATCATGATTCATACTATAGTTGCTCTAAAGGATCCCTCTTCATCGGCATCTTCTCAACAGAAGTTCTTCTAGATCACTGAAGTTTCTCTAAAGAAGTTGAAGACAATGAAGTACAAAGTATCAAGGTGTTTTTCCAGTCACCTCAGTTGCTTCTAAATGTTGATCACATTAAGGATATAGAGATTGGGCATGTAGATATGGCCAAGTTCATGGAAAGAAGGAATTTAGGCATCTATCACTATGTACAATGCTCATCTGAAGAAGTCTGGTGGCAAGAGCTAAAACATTTTCCCCTCTCTCTTCTTCTTCTCATGAACTTTTGTCATGAAAAAGTGCATGCAATTTTGTAATGTGTAATTACATGTAAAAAATCTAGAAAAATATCTCAAAAAGTCAAAGATGACTCATCTTTGACTTAGATATTTTTATATTATAATCTTTTTAATTTTGAAGGTTTTTCCTTATATATAGTGGAGACCTCTTTTGTAAATATATCTCTGATAATTGAGAGCGAAAACTCTGCTGAAATTGAGACACTTCTTGAGACTTTGTGCTCAATTTGTAAATCATATTTTGTTAAATGAATGACAAGCAAGTTTATTTCAGACTTTGTGTTGAAGTTATCTGTGTTATTTAGGAAACAGTTCTTATATCCTCTTTCCTAATAATCTCTTATTTGTTTGATTTAATAAGCAAAGTGGGTGTGTTGATATTATCTAAGGGCATTTCTAAAAGATAGAAGAGAGACTTTGAGCTAATTTTATCTTTTTGATCCTTTTATCTTTTGTAGTTTTAGGTGAAGACTTCGTGCTTCATTTCACTCTAGGATTATGCTTGTTTCGAATCAGTGAAGGAGGCTACGGAAGACTTTGTGCTTACGCAAGTTTCCTTGTGAACTTTGTTACTTCAGGTGATTTTTTGCTCTATGCTAGATACCATTCTTAAAAGAAGAGGAATGTTGTTGGGCAATGACCAAGATTTCTCTCTCTTGTTCCTTGTACATCACCTCTGAAAAAAGAGAGGTGGATGTTGTTATACCACCTTGAGTATTATTTTCTACTTAATTATATATACATATATCATATAAATAATCATAAGGAACCTCCCCTTGATGAGAGGAGAGATTTACCTCATCCAGATCTGGTAAACCCACACTTTTTGTGGTGTAAATCTCCCTATGTTGTGGTTGATATACCCATTTTGCCATCAGTTAGTTGATGACAAAATATTCACCCAACATACTGGAACAACTTGAGTATAATCAAAAGACTCACATGAGATGACAAATCCTTCTAAAAGGCTTGAAGGTGTATGAATGGATCTCCAATTCCATAAAATTGAGGCAATGATGGAATCTAGAAATGCTTAGGAAATGCTACTTTTACAACTATCTTTGGAAGAGGGTTACTATGTAAATTATTGGCATCCATCCAAGACCTATAAGCCTTATTTTCTAAGCTAAGGAGATGTACTTGGTATTGTAATTCACCAACTAAATGCATCAAATAAATAATCTCCTCAGATGGTTTATTAGAATATTGAAGTGGTTCATTTAATTTTTAAATTTGATCACTAATTTCGGCCATGGGAGTGATAAATTTAGCAATTGGATCATAGAGAAGGGGTGTGCTCACTTTAACTTTTGGAGTAATGATACCTTGGACCTTAGTAGAGGGATGTGGGCTACCATTCTCTTTAGGTGAAGAGTGAGAAATAGGTGCTATTGTAGTAGGGGGTAGATTCAGAGGCTCATTTGTATCTTTATTAATTAGCGAATCACATTCTAATTGAGTAGAAGATGTGATGTTATCATTAACATATGTGTTATTTGAAATAGATTCATGCATAGAAGTAGAAGCAACATTTTTTAGTGTATTATTCTTGAGAGAAGAAGTGAGAGAAGAGTTAGAAGTAAGATATGCATTTTATTCTTCACTATGTACATAATAATCATCATTATTCCATGCATTATCATAATAAAAAATTTGTTCATAGTCACTCTCATTTTCATATTCATTTGCATGTTCACTATCATAGTCATTATCACTTCCATTGTCACTTGGAAGAGGTGCAAGAAAATAATTTAATTATTTTATAATATGCAATAAATTAACATGTGAAATTAGAATATTATGTTCATCTATGTTATCCATGAATGGAGTGAATTCATTATTTTCATTTGAAATATGAGAAGTAAGAGAAAATGAGTTATCATTTAAACATTCTTTTGATAAATTAGAGTTGAGAGCATGAGATGGATCATTTGAACTATGCATTAGTAATTTGATTTTATTGCATTTATATTATTATAATTTGAAAATACAAGCAACAGAGAGAGAGAGAGAGAGAGAGAGAGAGAGAGAGAGAGAGAGAGAGAGAGAGAGAGAGAAGCATAAAAATTAGGGATGACTCATCCACCTAGTCCTCCTTCAAAAATATGTATCACATGTTAGACTCTCTCTTTATTATCTTGAAAAATAACATAGGAGGTAGAGGTAGACCTATTTGAATAGCTGGAAGAAGTCATGGCCATTGATTAGTGGAGTTTGATCCATTGAAGTACCTATATTCTTTCTTGTATGGACCTATATTATTGATGAAGAAGTATAATCCTTTAAAATAGGTCTTCAAGTATTGATCAAGTCCTAGACAAACTCATAAACTCCTACATGTTATTGCTTCACCTTGATAGGGATGTTTGATGAATCTTCAATTTTGTTTGACTTTATCTTCATGGTTGGCATAAGAGAGAGGAAATGTATCTTCAAGGTTTTTAAAGACTCATTTAACATTTTTAATCATTTTTAAAAATAAATATTGAATTTTTATTTCTTAACTTGGTGTGGGAGACAAGGAATACCACTTATAAATCCTTTTGAAGAGCTTTAATGCATTAATTTGGTGATTTGACCACTTGAACTCCTCTTGTAATATGGAATATAAGGTGAGAAAACTTTATTTTTCCTTGAATAAAGTAATTTTAATCCATGGATGGAATTTAAAAATCATATTAGACCTTTAAAAATATACTTGGTTCCATCAAATAGTTCAAACAATGTGATTTTGCTCCAAAAGGTCTCATTTAGCCTCATTCCTTATAGCCCTCAAAATAGGTAAAACTCCTTTCATGGAAGAATTTAAGAAGGATATTTGAGATATAAATACATATTTTATGACATATTATCCCATTACAACTCCATTACAAGTTTTAAGACCTAATTCTATGTGGAAGTATAATTTTTAGCCTATTTTCTCTCTCTAATAAGGCCTAATTAGGCCCCCTTGCCTAGAAACTACGATTTTACCCAAAATAAATACCAAAAATTTTAAAATTATATTAATTTTTTTATTAACTATCCCCATTCCAATACCATTATCCATGTTGATTTTTAGGTCCAGATAACTTGTGGAGATATGTGAACCATGAAAAGTCTAAAAACCCTAGTTTAGGTGCTTGTATAGGCTTGAGAGGTAGTGTGAGTGTTTGGTAAGAATTTTAAAGGCTCAAATCTTTTTAAATTAATTTATGATACCTTATAAATAATTATAAAACTTCATACCTTGATATTTAGGTGTATTATTTCACTCCATAGGCATGCATCTAGGTTTGTTGGCTTGCAAACTAGTGCATTTTCCACTTTTGACCAACTTGACGACTTATAGAGATTGTGTATCATTTTTAGAGACATATATATTTGTTTATAAGGTTTTATAACCATAATAAATTCATAATATACCCATACACTTTCTTTACAAGCCACTCCCTATGGTGCACCTTCACAAACAAGCTTGCAATTGTGTATACAACCCTATTATGTACACCCCTTTACCTTCACAAGCCAACTAATTCCATGAATAGGTGTTAATGAGACCTGATAAGTTAAAAAAATTAATTTTTATTTTTAAAAAATTATTTATAATCCATTCTAAGGACAATTTATCGTATCGGGTCACTAGGAGGGGTTTAGGAGGGTTTTAGGCCTATTTTATTCTTAAAGATTTTTCATAAATAAAATATCCTATTTATCTCTAATAATGTCATATTATTGTATTTATAGGACCCATAAACTACCTAAAAACACAAATTAGTCCCATGTAAAATCTCATGAGAGATATAATAAAAACTTTGACCTCATTGAGTTCTTTCACAAGGTGAAAACAAGATTTTTGAGTGCTCAGTCTTTTTGTTGATAGTTCATAAAGGTGTGGGACTTAAGGATTGAAAAAATTATATATTTTTGAATTATTATGACCATTGAATAACCTTTAATAACATATTACCACCATTAAAATCCTTGGTGGAATTTTGAGCTCCATAAAAGACATCTCGATCATGGTATTACTGTGTGAGAACTTAGGTAGAGTTTGGTAAGAACAATACTCTTAGAACTACAAATTTTGATCTAAAAATTATTAATAGAATTTTAAATATCCATACCTATTTTTAAATTTGTTTCATTCACATTTATTAGTATATATACGCTCAATATTTGATTTAATTGACCATAGCATACCTTTGAGGGTTTTAATCCTATAGGTCTCTCCAACCCCATAACTAAGTTTTCCATTTTTATCTCAGAGAATAAATATATTTTTAAATTTATTTATATGAATCATTATTTTTTCAATCATTATTATTCGCATACAAATCATCATTCTTATTCCACATTTTCTCTTCTTCATAATTTGGCACACAAGCCTATGTGTGTGTGATTCTTATTAGGATGTTCATGGTTTTAGGTAAGTATTTGAGTTTTATAATATTTAATGGATAAAATAAGTAGAATGAATACATTTAATAGTTATTTTAAAACCTAATTCATTCTTATCAATTTATGATGTCTATGAAACCTTCTATAGCTGAGCACCTTCCTTCTCTAATAAAGTATGCATCAAGCAAGCCTTAATTGAATATAGGTGTTGTGTTAGGTGTCTAAATGCATTCATAAAAATGGAAACCTTTTCATCATAATATATTAACACTATAGTTTTATAATAAACAATATAAAGTTTCTTAAATCCCTTTCATATAATTTTACAAACTTTTGTCTTCTATTACCATACATAGGCATGTGTGCTTAAGTATTTGAGCCTGCAGACTTAGTAAATTCAACTCCTTCATGCCTTTGAAATAGTGTAGGTATATCCATTTTTAGTTATTATTTCATGTCTACACTAATTTATATTTATAAACCAATCCTCTTCATATTACCATTGGTTTATGTCTAAAATGAGGACCTTCAAGTTTGTAACCTATAGGTTTACCCTTTTTTACTTGTATGGACTATTGAGAACAACTTATTTGAGTATTAGAAACGTTTATATTATGTAAAATATTAAAAATATATTATAATCCTCTCAAAAAACATGCATATCTCCTGCTTAACATTATGCCATTTCAAATTTTCTCATTTGTATGTATAGTTTGTGCATTGGTCAGCTCATGTACAGGGTTCATACATAGAAGTTGGAGTCTCTATTCATTCATGATTTTGATGATGGAAGTGAATTTAGTAAATACCATATTATTATTTTTAAATTTATTCTCATATCTCCATTATACCTAGATATACATAAATTTACTCTATTATATGATTCTTAGTTTATGCTCTTACACAAGCTGATATGACCTTTTAGGCCTATTATGCTTGAATCAGTTCTCAAAATTGAAACTAACCTCATACATTGAATATAAAATCATAAAAATTTATTAATAAACATTATTAATGTCTTTAAAACATCAATTAAAAACACTATATCTTCTTATAGGGCATTATAAAGTAATTTAGACCTCTTAGTAAGGCTAACTGTAGGTCTATTTAGGTTCCTTGCTTTCTCAATAAATTAGTCCTTGTATGAGAGTATTTTGATAGGTTAGATTTAAGAAAATGGATATTTTCTCCTTAAAAATTTATATTTATATTTTATGTACCTTTCATGCCAACTCAAGGCCTCAAAATCATTAATCACTTACTATTCTACCTCATAATGACCTAAAAATAGGTTATATTCTTATCTACAATCTTGGACCAAATCTAGTATTTATTCACTTTCATGGCCTATTTGGTAATAATATATATCTCACTGATACTTATTATTCTTATAACTTTTTTCCATTAGTTCCTCAACATACCATTATACAACAAAAACATGTACATTTCTCTCTTCTACCTATAATAGGCCTATGGATGCATATATGGTAGAGAACCTTAATAATATTATAGATTAATTATAGACTGAGGAGTTTTAAAATATAATTAAGGATCATTTTATGATATTTAATTCACTTTTATATCCATTTATCTTATGTTAGGAACTTCTTTACAAGCTCTTAACTCTACCCCTTCCTTACATTTATACATCTGAAACTTATTAAGAATATAATGCTTGTGATCCTGAACCTTGATAACATGAAGAAAATCATTTAGTTACTTTTCATATAATTTTTTATGCATGGAGGTGATGTGATAACTTTTTCAACCTAATATTTTTAGTTTAAAGCCTTGAAATCATCCAAAATCCATTGCCACCAACCTAAAAATTGATCAAATTGAAGATTTATTATCATTTAATGTCTCACTTGTGCCAAATGTGGTTTTTAAAAACATTTGAGATTAATTAAAATACCCTAAACATATCTCTTGATTTACCTTATGAATTCAATTTGTTTCAAACTACCATTTCAAATAAGAAAAATGAGCCTGTGGGGTTTGTAGGTAGCTTTAGAGTACCCTAAAGTCTTAAAAATTGTTCATAAATTAGAGAATATGGATCTTATTACCAATGCCAAAAAATTTAACTTATTATTACCCCATCATTTTTTTAAAAAAATTAGGACCCAACTCTCTCTCTCTTCTTTGTCTATATCATCCATTTGAAAACTAACTTTTCAAGATTGGCAATGGAGTGATGGAGGTGTAGAAGTATTTTTGTAATTTTAGGACCTATGAAATCTTTAAAATCATTTATATGACCTTTATAATATCGAGATTCAATTTTAAGGCATTTTCACTTGTAATTGAATATCCCATGTCCATACAAACTCTTAAAACTACCTTTTTTAGAGTAAAAAATAAACTTTTATGACATGTAGACCATTATTATAACTTATTCATAAAATTATTAAATTTAATATTCATTTTAAATATTTAAAATTTTAAATATTATGTGTATTACATCTTTAACATCCTTGGAAATGGGCTTAAATCCCTTAAAATCATCTTTAAGTGCAAAGAAAGCGAGTGTATATTAGATGACCTCATGTAGAGAGAATATATCAACACAAGACCTTATAAGACTTAAAACTAATTCTTAACCATTTTATATAATGTTTCATGAAATTAGAGTGTCTTGATAAGGCTTAATTGGCCATAATGCAAACCTAGGTTTCACCAAAAACCTTAAACTTTGCTAAATTACCTTAAATTAATCAAACAAGATTAGCAAGCTTTAAACTAAGATACCAAGTGAAATGAATTTTGTACCTAACATTCCCCCTCTTATTTTTAAATAAATGGGGACCCACTTTTATTTATTATTTGTCCCTATTTGTTAAGTTTTCCTCTTCATTCTATGTAAGTTTTATCAGATTGTTCCTTAATCTAACCACTTAGAATTATAAACAATGATATTTTACATTTTTGAATTAACTTATTAATGTATTTCAAGAATTTTGTACTTATGGAGGTTTTTTACTTATCACAAGTTTAAATTTAAAAAAAAAATCAAGTTTAGAGTTTTTTCATTCGACATTTTGTTCAGACATTGTTCTTAAGGATTTGGTCTTCAAACATTCTATTTGAACATTTTGTTTGGACATTGTTTCAAAGGATTTTTTATTAAGAAATTTTGTTTGGGACTTGGCGATTAAAAAATTATTCAGTTCAGATTTTATTTATTAGGGTTTTGATTATCAGACAATTTGGTTTGGGGTTTTTATTCAAGGATCTTATTTGGAGGTTTTATTTGGATATTTTATCCAAAATTTTCCTTGGTCATAGATGATTTTCATTTGAAACTCTTTATTTATATTTTGGTCATTAGGCATTTTGTTTAGATGTTGTTTCAAAGGATTGGGTCTTGAAACCTTTTGTTTTGGGTTTGTGTTTGGATCCTTTAGTTTGTGAGAATTGTTGGATCGGTCCCAACATGAAACTTGACTCTTGAATCTTGATTACTAAAATCCCTCTAGACTTAGCCATCAAAGTAGAACTACTTCATGACACTTGCCAAAAAATTTAAATACATGACTTCCCCACCATTTAAACTAACAACATTTTAATTATGTAGGTAAGGAAAGTATATGAACATTAGACATTAAAGTACATGAAATAGAATTGAATTCAAAATCTATATCAATGACTTAAGGCTATCAATATGTTCATTGATAACAAGTAAATTATGAGCTCACTTATTACTCTTTGAACAAATACGTAGCCATCTATGCATCCATTGTAAATAAACAACCAATAGAAAGGATTTTTCAAAGTTTAGGAAACTAAATTCAATCAAACTAGTCAAATTGTAATGGCTTCATCATCCTGAGTGTTCAGAGGAATACTTCCACCATCCCAATTTACCATTAAGGAATCCATAGAATATATAAATGCTGTGTTTGATGCTATAATTTTCAATGGCAGGTATGCCAACTATTCATAATTATGGGACACCATTGATGTTGTTGATGCATTTTCTCATGAAGGAGATATATCACTAGCACAACACCAATTGGTTACATATTCTCTCAAAAGAAATAATGAATACACTTCATGATAGCCAAGCCCTAGGTTATGCCCTATATTGACATGTTGTGTAACTTGTTCTTTGATGGAAAGGTGACACAAGACATCTCCCTATATCACATGGATCATGAGACAATCATGGCATGTATCTCAAGAGATGATTTCTAAAGCTATTTATCTTTGTTAACTCTAGATGTCATATTTGATATGCATACGGTGGTAACATGGAACAAGAATAATTCATTTGAGAAAACTTTGAGCTCATGGCTTCTTCCTGGGAAGCCTATGGTCTTCAAGGTAAAATCCCCCATACCTATCAATAAATATAATGAGGGTCCACATCAAGATGGACCTATTGAACAAGATATCTGGCATGTCAAGTATCCATATTCTCCACCTAGATTGGGTGCCACTTCTAGACATGATGATGACCTTTGACATGACTTTTACCCTAAGGGAGATTATTATTAAGCTAAGGGAACAATTTTACATAAAGGTAAAAGGTCCAATTATATAAGCCATTTTTATATGATGTCATATCTCCTCAATGCCATAATGGGAATAATATATGTGTACTTTAGGGAGCTTTAGAGCCCAGCTACAAATTTCATAAAGAATCACATCTATGATTATTATCAATTCATCCACATATATGCATATACCAATCATATCACTCAAATTATCAAGGATGTATATCCATAGGTGTGTAAATCCATTCATGAGTCCCTACTACCTAGGATATCTAAAAGTATAGTAGATACATTGGCACCTCAAGGTGACTATTGGTTATACCCAGACTATATGGTGATCATGGTCGATGGAAATAATTTTAACCCCATACATCTCCCAAGTATATGCCTGATAAACTCATAGAGTAAGAGATTGCATTCTAGCTTTAGTGGAGTGTAGAATAATATCTAATAAAATATAATAAAATTATGTTATATAGGTCCCACATGATCATAGGCTAAATGTGTTATATCATGAATAAACATATCAAGATGTGGGTAATAAAAAGAAGCATTATTAGTTGGACACCCTACATCATAGATATTAGGATCCTCATGATCAGATTCAAAAACATATCTAGGGATTTGGTATTGCATACCAACATGTTCCTTATGACCATTATTTCTTATTCTTAAAGGAAAAATATGTCACCTAGGTAATGGAAAGGGCACAAATTACAGGCCTAAAATAATAACATTTTAAGATTATTCAAGGAGAACCTATAATTTTAGTTCAATAAATGCATACAAGGCTTCCACCCCCTAAAGGATAGACTACTTCAAACTTCTATGTCAACATACCCCTTCAATCAATAAGGGAATAAGGGGAGCCTTCCCGAGAATCTCCCCAAGTATTGAAGGTTGTGAAGAAAGAGCCTGGAGTTATTAAAACTAAGCATAGAGGGGATCAGATAAGGCTAAAAAGGGAAAACATGTCTATATAGTCCACCCACTAACCTAATATAGAGGTATGGATTGGTATAAGAGCATATGGCCCTCCCTTCTTAACTCAGTACTCAAAGGTGATTTAGAGCAAGAATCAGAGGATCAATCACTTGAGAATACAACTACTGAGGATACACAACCAATAAACCCATCATATCTAGTCATCCCTCCATGGGTAGCTAATCTTAGAGATAAAGATTCATAAAACTTAAGTTTCAAAATCATGGAGTCTCCTTCTATAAGCTCCATGTTGGATAAACCCTCAAGAAGCATAAAAAGGGTCAAGAAGAGGAAAATGGAGGATGAAATAGGGAGATAAATCATTCTTGAATAAAGGCAAGAAGTTTTTACATTGGCCAAAAAGAAGAATAGGAAGATAGGGAAATCCTCATATATAAAGGACTTTAAGTCCCTTACTAAAACCCATAAAGATGCTATGATAAAATTACATGAGGGGACTAAAATGGCTAGGTAGGATCTTAATCAAGAGCTACAGTAAATAAAAGAATAATGGAAAATAGTCCACATTCCTCAGGGAATTGAGACTAAGGTTTAGTAGACTACATCAAAATTGTACAATTATTTAGAATCCATTGATGCAATGAGGGTGGAATTGTCTCCCCTCATAACCTAGAATCATAAATAATTTAATTCTTTGAAGCAAGATGAAAATAAATTGAAATTTCTTATTATGTATACTAGTAATAAGGCATATAACACCTTAACTTAATGACACCATTGATGGTTTCAAATGCCCTCAACTTGGTGGTGATTAGAATACAAGAATCTAGAGAGCAGATTACAATAGTTGGGGAAATGATGCCAAAATATCAAGAAAACGAAACTCTCATTTTGTAAATATTGGAAGAATTGAAGTTATCTAAGGAAAGGGATAGTACAAGTAAGTTGATTAGTAGGATCCATTTTGATCAACTCCTTCAAGAAGCATCCAAGAATTTCAAGTAGATCCTTCAAGGATTAACACTTGAATACATTAAATCTAAGTTGATTTTTTTTATAAAGAAGGTGAGGAGAGTAGAGATTTTTAAGATTAACTTCCAAAAAATAAAGTTGGATCATGCCAAGCTCTTCAATTAGGTGAACAGGGTATATAGACCCTCTATATTGAACTTGGACATCATCAGGTAGTAGTATGAACTGAGACATAAGTGTTCTCTTGAATTGGAGGCAAATAAGAAGATTGATGTTGTAAACTATGGTTTATCATAAGTATATATATCCATGACTCCCAAAATCATCATATCTATGCAAACACCCCCCTAACCTTAGTTTAAAGGTCAAATTTGTGTTTATCAATACAAAGATGTGTGTTGTACCCAACATCCCCCTTTTATTTAAGGAGAAATGGGGACCCACATTTTTCATATGTTTATTTAAATTCTAGAGAATATAAGGTATTTTACTTTTGGAAAGATGATATTGGCATTGTGTTTCATAATTCCAACTTTTTTTTATAGAGACTATTCTTTGGGTTTATATTTTTAGGATAGTTATTTCAAAACTTATGCAATTTATCCTTTAAGGTTTTAGGGTTTGGGTGTTTTTGTGTCTTTATTATTTCAGACTTAATTTTCACAAAGCATTATTTTTTTAGGGAAATTATTGTAGACATGTTGCTTGAAATAGTTCCCCCAAAAGTAATTTAGCCTGCAATCTCTTTGTCTTACAAAATTTTGGATTGTGCACCTTTTGTCTAAAATAAATCCCTAATGGATTATCCCTTGAACCCTATTGAACCTACCCTTTGGGAATTTTGAAATGACCCTTAGCTATACAAAAGTACCCTTTAGGGAAATAAAAAATTCCATTGAACATTTTCAATGAAGAACCTTTGGGAAATTTTTGCCATGAAGTAGACCCTTTAAATGTTTTCCACATACCCCCCAGGACTTTTGAACTAGCCCTTCAACCTTTTTGAAAGTGTCTTTTTCCTTTGAATTATCCCTTTGACCTTTCCAAATTAACCACTTTACCCCTTTTGACCATATCTTTTAAGGAAAATACGCTTTGAGTTTTGTGTAAATGACCATTTGGGACTTTTGTCATGAACCCTTTACCCTATGGGACTTATCCTTTGTGATATCCTTTTTGAATTCCTTTCCCTATGAAAAGTACCCTTTAACCTTTATGTAGTAAACCCTTTGACATGGATAAACCCTTTATGATTTATGTCCCAAGCCTTAGACCCTTTTTGAAGTGACCACTTACACTTTGGGATAATTGTCATAGCCCCTTTCCCACCAAAAAGACCCTTCAAACCCAAGGCATATACCCTTTGGGTTTTGTGTAACCTACCCTTTGGGACTTTTGAAATGACCTTTAGTTATATGAAAGTACCCTTTGAGGAAATCAAAATTTCCCTTCAGCCTTTATGGAGTAGACCCTTTGAGACTTTTGCCATGGATAAAATGCCTTATAAAGTGGACCCTTTAGATCAAAAGTGTCTTTTGGGGAAATTGAAAATGCCCTTCAGACCTTCAAAATAGCCCTTCAAGATAATTTTTTAGGTATTTTTACCCAAATGAAATAATCTATCCAAGGAAATTTTTGTGGACATTTTGTTTGAAACAATTCCCTGAAAGGAATTAGTCTATAAACATTGTCCTAAAAGCATTTTTTCTGATATAGACCCTAAGTTCCTTATTGTTAAGAGTACTATTAATCTCACCATACTTAACTAAACTAAAGGTAAAATATTTACCATCAATATTTAAAGACCTTTGCCAAGTTGAGCTAACAATATCTAATTATATAAGAAAATAGAGTTCAAGTGAACTTTGTACATTTATGTCATATGAAATACTATTCAATACAATATTCTATATAGGTGATATGTCGCTATTTAAAATACATCATTGTATTCAAGTTAACTTGCATTCAAAGTCTCCTTCTTTCTTACAATGACACAGATCCATGGTTCCCATTTCAAGAGTACTGTGAGTAAAATAGTGACTAAGGTAGAGCCAAATTATTTTCACAACATACATAGCACATACATGAAGTAGCATAGAGTATGCATCAATGGCATCTACATCTAATACATTCCAAGGGATGAATATTTCATCCCCATATTCAATTAAGGACTCTATAGAGTTCACATATATAGTCTTCAGTGCTATAGTATTTGGAGACAAGTATCAAAATTATTCAACATTATGGGATGTCATCAATTTAATGGACATGTTTTCACTGGAAGATGAGATGACACTAGCAGATAGATTATTTTTTAAGGAATTGATGGCATTCAAATTCCAAATATTACACTTTGTTATATCTAAGTTTAAACTAATGCCATGTATTGACCTCTTAAATAACCTACTCTCTTTAGGAAATATATCATAGGATGTTTTCCTACATCATTCTAGTAATAATACGGTGGTCACATGTATTTTAGGAGTGGATTTACAAAGATATTTGTCTTTGAGTATACATAATGTTTATTTCAATCAGCACACATTGGTATAATTTAATGTAGATACCTTAATGGAGAAGGTATTTTCTTCATGGCTACTCCCAAACTAGACCATCACATGGAAAGGTAAGAAGCCCAAAGGAGAAATTTTGATTGATAAATTCAAGATGGGGATTCATATTGGTATGGCTCTTCTCAATTGATTATATGATATCCTAGTATTCACTTTGTTAATTTGGATTATGTGTCATTATACATTATGCTTACACATGATGTCATATATTCCCTAGGTAAAATAATTAGCCTTCGATTGAGAGAGTAGATTATTCATAAAGATAATCATCCCACACCCTCATGATATTTCTACATGATGTCCTATTTGTTTGAGTATTCATGGGTATGTGTTACAAATATCTTGGTGAATTGTGGACTCTAGACATAGATTTGAAAAAAATAGAATATGTGACCATTACCAATTCATGTATGTCTATTATTATACCAAACATATGGTGAGGATATCTAAAGATGTCTATCCATAGGTTTCATAAGCCATTCATCACTCACCTATGCCTTGAATTAGATAGAACATTGTGAATAACTTTTTAGGGAAATGGGATTATTTCCTTTACCCAAATTTCATTTTTATCATGATTTGGGAAAACAAGGTTATCCCCTTGTGTCTACCAAAGTTTGTACTAGATAAACTAGCCAAACAAGAAATCACCTTCCACTTATGGAAAAACATTGAAGAGGACTTATCAAGGTAGAAGAAGGCATTGCATTTTTGTAATTTTTTAACTATTAGTATGATGTTATATATTATGAAGAAGAATTTAGGGGAAGTAGGTGGAAAATGTAGGAGTTATCTTTTTCCTTAACTCTCACATAAAGATTGGGATCTGCATGAGCTGATCCAAAAACACATACATGGATTCAACATCCCTTATAGTCATGAGCCTCATGAATATGATTTCATATTTATGAATTCTAAGTATAATTATGAGGTATTAAAATGGGCAAGGATTTTTGGGATATAAGAGGATCATTTGAGAATGATCTAGAATGACCCTTCTATTTCTACTAGGGAGTTGGATAGCAAAATGACACTCTAAAAAGGGTGGAAACATCTAGATTTATAGAGAGGATAGTTTAAGGAGTAATCCAAGGACAAATTAGCTTCCTCTTCCCAAATACTTCCTTTGAAGTTGAAACTAAAGACAATGAAGAAAGAGCTCAGGCTACTTGAGCCTAGTTCTAGTAGGGGAGGACAAGCAAGGGATCCCATAAACATAGATTCTAATGAGGAAGAGAAAACATAGGAATTACCTACTATAGGTTCTAGTCAAGTGTTTATTTTTATGCCCGAGGTACATATTATTACATCCATTGAGATAATAACTTTGTAAGTAGTAGCATCAATACCTCAAGACTCCCCCGTACAAGTAAAGACTCCTCTAGTCTATAAGAGAAAACTTACGACTCCTACAAGCAGTCCTATAGTGGAGATAAGGTTTACCTACTAAATATCCACATTTATAAGAATATAGGGAAGATATGGTTATCATCAAGGATATTTAGGATGACTAAAATGAGGAAGCAAGGTTATAGATTACCAAAGCTATTAGCATCTAAATATAACTTGTGGAGCTCACTATCTTAGGTACTCAATCTTTTGGTAATTATGCTCTATCTTCTATACCCATCTCTGGGAAAGTTAATTCTATGGAATTTTATACATTTACCCTCTCCATCTCCACTAATATTATTGATCCCTCTATTTTTACTTTCATCCCACACACCATACAAACCCCTTCTATTTTATCTAGTACCTCCACTATTAGAGCCCTCAAGAAGAAGAAAGTGTCTAAGAAGATATAGATTGCTTTAGCCACCTCATAAATCCATGTCCAATCCACCTAAATCACCCTTATACTACCATTTACCACTTACATAGAGGAAACCATAGTGATAAATATTGATAGGGGAAGGAAGGCCAAGCCCTAAGTGATCATGGTTTGTTCACTTCCTCAATTTGGAGGAGTGGACTAGTCTAAAATTATATGGCCTTCCCTACAAAATATCTTAACCAAGGCCCAAAAGAAATAAAAGAGAATTCAAGAGGAGATATAGGAAGAGGGTATTGTCACAACCTTTGATGCATCCTAATTAGATAATCATCCATGGGAAGTGGATTTAAGAAGCACGGCTTCTCAAATGCCAAATTTTAGAATCAGTGAGCTTCCCTTTGTTTTCACTTTGTTTGATACCCCAACTATAAATATTCAAAGGGTGAAGAAGAGGAAATTATAAGATGATAAAGGTACCCAAATAATCCTTAAAGAAAGGAAATAAGTGTTCTCCCTCATAAAGAGGTAGAACAAACATCTAGGATAATTTCTATATGAGGAAAATCTTGTAGACTTGACACAAGCACAAAAGGATGCCATAGTTATAATCCATGAAGGCATGGAATTATCCTGATAAGAGTTTGAGGTAAAAGACTAGGAATTGGAAGCCAAAGTGGAAAAGCTAAAAGAGCAGGCCTAGATAGTACATATTCCTACTGGCATAGAAGCTAAAGTTTAGGAAGTAAATTTTAGTGTTATAACTCCTTAGAATTCATGGAGTTCATAAAGGCTGAGATGGCCCCTCATGTGAACCAAGACAATAAATTGTTCATTTCCTTAATAGAGGATAGTGAAAAATTAAAGATGTTAGTTGTCTATATGGGCAACTCTCTATATAGTTATCTTGACCTTATGACGATGCTAGAGGCATCTAATGCCTTAAATCTAGTAGTCATTTGGTAAGAAGAGGTGAAGGATTGGATAAAAAAACATTAGGGATTTAATACCTAGATATTAGGTCTATGAGGCCTATCTCCTTTAAATTTTTCATAAATTGAAGTTATCTAAAGTTAAGGACTCCATTGGTAAGTTAATAAATAGGATCAATTTTGACAAGGTTATCCAGGAAGTGGTTGATGATTTTAATTAGAGATTACAAGGCTTGACACTTGAATAAATTGACTTTGAATTAAGTAAGGCTAAAAAAAGGTCACTAAAGTTGAAAATTCAACATTAATTTTTAAATAACCAAGGATGAGCATGCAAAGCTCCTTATATAGACCAAATGGATTCATCAACCATCACTGCTAGATTTAGACATTATATGATAACACCATGGAGTAGCACAAAAGGTTTATGAGGATAAAAAAAAAGAAGAATAAGTAGGCTTCTAGTGGTGTGACCACATATTCAACTACCAATTCAACCTCTATGCCAAACAAGGTGCATGAAACACTCTAAATGACTAAGCCTTGATAGGTTGAGATTTTACGCATGTATAATTTTTGTAATAGAAAATGTACTTAGATTTTCCTTGTATTTTGAGTTTTTAATTATACAAAGTTACTTTATATTTTGTGTACATGCACATATTGCATAATTTTAGAAAGGTTAATTATTTATTTTTAACTTTTAGTTTTCTCTTACATGGTTCAATACCACAGTTAGAACTACATGTTTTAACTAACACATATAACCACCTTGCATGAACTTGGAGAATGAGCCGACCCCTTCCCCAAGTCTATATATATAATTGTAACCCAACCTATTTTTTAGGTCATAATATTTTGGAATATAGATTAGTGAAACAATTTTGATCATCAACAAAGTGTTTTGAGTATTTTCTTTCCAATTCCATGCAATTAGTTATTATTTCCATGGTTGTATGTTTCAATAATCTTTAGTGTGCTATAGATGTTAAATTCTTGAATTTTTTGATTAATATATTGATCATATATGTGAAATAGCTATTAAATTATTAGTGAATATATTTATTAAGTTAGTTAAGTTGATTGAATGATATTTATAAATGTGTACTAGTGTTTTCTTTGGTGTAATATTATGTATGTGTGCAATAATTACCTCAGATAATTCATTTACTAGAGCCATAATCTCCTGATTAAGGGTGTGTAATAGTTTCCCTAAAAGGAACAACCTTTATCTGAGGATTTTAAATTCCTTGCATCTTTATTTCATTAGATTTCCTAGATGTGTCTGATTGTATGTGTGTTATTGCTACTATAAATAAGCATAGGTTTTAGAAATCATATATCTATTCAGAAACCAACCAAGGAAGTGATTCTTAAGAACCAAAAATCCTTCTTTTCTACCCTAGTTTACTCTCCTTTTTTGAGTTTGTTATTAAGAATTACCCACTTTAGATTAGAAACAGGCCACCCATCTAGCTAACATAGAGATTCAATCCTTTATAAGGCCACTCCTCTATTAAAGAACCTTGTCAACAGCCTGCATGCCATACCCCTATTTCATAAATAGGTTGAAATAAACCATATACCTACAACTCATGCCTCAAAGTGGATTTTACCTTCAATAGTATCCTAAAATGTTAGAGGTTACCTTATTTGACTATGGCATAAATAAAACCCACATCAATAATATTTCAATGGTGTTAAAATGATGGCCTTGAATTCTTGGTAATAGAGCTTATTATTTATGTAGAGTTTGACTAGAATCACCTAGGAGAGTGATCAGATCTAATTCCCAAGCTAGTTTACTAGTGTCACCTTTGAAAAATCATAAGAGACCTAGATTTATGCTAATAGCCCCAGTTCAAAACAATCCACTACCTCCACTAGGGCACCCCTTACCCATAAGGAACCCTTTACATGTTAATCAACAAATGGCTTAGTAACATCCTTATTTAGCTAGATCTATCATCACCACCCTAGGAGATGTGCATGATTTGTCTCAAAATCCTAAATAATACATACCATCTTTTCTCCTTTAGGACCAAGGATAGTAGAAGAACATATCAAATCTATTAAAGTTGATTTAAGGTTAATAAATGTAGTTGTTGAAGATGTTACATGTCAATTATTCATTTTCACTTTAATGAATGTTGCTTATGATTGGTACTTAAATATAATAGAAAAAACCATCACCAATTAGAAACAATGTATAATGACTTTTCTTGCATAGTTTTGACATGTCACTAATCTTGGATTGATATACCAACACTTCACCCATATGAAAAGGGAGGATAATGATCCCATATTTTATTTCAATGTAAGATGGCAAAATATGTACAACTAGTTAATCTTAAGGTATAAACTAAACGCAACATTAGCATTAGAGATGTACAAGAATGCCTTGGAACCTATCATTGTCATGTTAGTTATAAGATCACTTTCTATCAATACTTTGGCATTATCATTTAAAAAGGCTATTAGCATTGATAAGAAGTTCAACCCATAGATGCATGGGGTACCTAATATTAACAATGTATTTCCAACACTTAATATTGCCTCTATTGACATAGATAATGTAGCCAAATTTTGGTTACTTGAATAATAATGTGATGGGAAATAGTTATCAATAGAACCAACATAGAACTAAAATTCCCATGGCTATTCTAAAAGGTATATATTCCACAAAATATGAATTAGATTCTATTCAAAATATGGTCCAAAATTTACAAAATGATTTCTTGAATATGCAACAAAATATGGGCAATGCCAATGCCACAACTAACAACTATAATACTAGATTATAGAGATATAACAGACCATTCAATAGGCCTACAAATAACATGGATTATCCTAGCAAGCTCCTATAAATATCATAGTTGACCTAATTGGTGTAGAATACACAATACATCCCAACATGAAAAGCTTGATTATATTGAGTTCTATATGACATTTGAGATATTACAAAGGGAATTAACTAGATGAGATGAGATAAAAAATCCACCAGAATCCCATCAATATTGTATACCTTCTAGTACAGCCATGTTCTTAAAAATTCATGAGTTCCCCTTCTTAGGCAAGGATGATAACAAACCAGAAGATAATATGGATGAAGTTCATACTTTCTAGTAGTTCCAGAGAAGTGCATACAACTTAAGGAAAAAACAACCACTTATCACCTTGACTCCTCCAAATACCATGATAATTCCTCCAAATTCCAAAGTAGACAATAATCCACCCCCTCCAAAGGAGAATGATCAGTCACCAATCAAGGAAGAATTGAGTAAATGAGGATACAACATCATAAAATATATGAAGAAAATTAAGGTAAATTTTTTTCTAATGAGTTATCCCAGATCACTAAATAAAAATATCTATTGTGGAAGTCCATTACTAGAAAGGCCCTTATGGAGAAAACTAGAGTTATGGATAAAGTGAAAGTTATTGATGTCAATGTCATTTAGAAGAGCAAGCCCTAAATTCCATCATTTTTTATGACTATTAGGGTATTCAGTAAGAAAATTCATAACTATATAGTTAATTCTAGAGCATTTGCAACTATCATTCCTACCTCTATATGTAAGAAGCTTAGTCTCACTCCAAGTCCTTCAAAGAGATCGGTCTCTCAACTAGACAAAATGGTGGTACCAATAGTTGGAGAATTGAATAGCATATGCATTAAAGTATCATTTGAACCAAGAGTCTAGATGACCATCAATATGCTAGTAGTAGACATACAATAAGTATATGGATTGTTGCTAAGTAGAGATTAGTCTAAAACACTCGATGTATATCTTTCCATAGAATTCTCTCATATCTCACTATCATGGAGAGGAATTATGAACTAGATCAAAATTGATAGAGAGCCAAGAATAAAATATCCCATCATGGAATATAATGTCAAAAATTAAGAGGTAAACTATGACTCTCCTAGCTTTGGTATTTATACTTTTACAACTCATAATCTAGCACAAAACTTAGAACTTGAAGGTTTGAATTAGATATGGACTATGCATTTTAATAGAGCTATGTCCAATCAATGATCGAGCATAGGAATTGATATGATTGATCTTTAAGGTAAGAAGTTATTGATAGCTTATAGATTGCAATTTTCATAAACTAACAATAGAACTGAGTACAAAGCTCTAATTTTAGGATTACAGTTTATGCTAAAGATTAATGTAAAACAAATAAAATTATTTGGCGAATCAGAGCTAGTAATTAAACAAGTAAGAAATAAATATTAGTGAAAATTATCTTATCTAAGGATATATAAGAATATATCATGGGATTTAATTGAAATATTTGAAGCTTTTAACATAGTAGCACTCTCAAGAGAGCAAATTTGAGCCACCAATTCACTAGATACTATTGCTACCAATCTAAAGCCATTATAGGAGTTTAAGGTAAAGATATTTTCTATTGAATTGGTTCTTTGTCCCTTTGTTTTAGATAATGTAGAAAATTTATAGGTCTTCAATGATGATCAATAGATTATTCAGTTCTTAACTAATTTAAGGTATTTAAAGTCTCAAATAATTGATGACAAGGACATTAACCACCTATATCAAGAAGAAAAAAATAAAGAGGGCATTCTCCAACTCAAATAAAATTAAATTCTAGTTGGCTTAGTCTCCTTGGAAAGATGATTTGACTTAGAACCTCATGCATAATAACTCAAGCAACCTAAGGTTGATGAATCAAATTTCAAGAGGGAAAATCTAAGAGATGATAAAAACCTATGTTATGTGAATATTGGTCTCAACTACACTATGGAGGAAAGATAACAAGTCAGGGATTTGATCACTCAGTATAAATATGTTATCACCTAGATGTATGAAGACCTAAAGCTGTATGACCCATAGGTCATCACTAGCATGATTCCCCTAAAGAAAGACCATAAACCATTTAGATAGAGGCAAAGGCTAGTAAATCATATTCTAGAGCCTCTTATTCAAAAGGAAGTGGAGAGTTTAATAAGTGCCAAAATCATCTTCCCAATTTGACATTCTACTTGGGTGGCCAATTTGGTCCCAATTAGAAACATGAATGGTGAGATCAGATTATGTGTAGACTTTATAAATATAAACAAGGGTTTTGATAAAGACAAGTATCCTCTACCTTCTCTAGATAAGGTAATATAGATAGTGAGTGGTTCTGAAATGATGTCCTTTTTGGATGGATTTTTAGGTTATAATTAGATACTAGTGCAATCTGAGGATAGAATGAAGATGAAATTTACTACCAAATGAGGTAATTATGCATATAAAAGGATGATTTTTGGCCTAATAAATGTAGGAACTACCTTTGAATACACCATGGATCATGCCTTCAATTAAATAATAGTAAAATGCGTAATCATCTATATGGATGATCTTATAGTGTTTTGAAAGAATAAAAAAGATCACATAAGTCACCTATAGTCCATATTTAAGATCTATAGAAATTTTGGTGTTTCATTAAACCTAAAGAAAAGAATATTTAGATTCACTAAGGGAAAAATCTTGGGACATATTATCATAAAGGGTTGGATCACCATTGATCTAGATAGAATCCAGGCAATTTCAAAATTTATCCACCAAACATTAAGGAGATCAAGTCATTCTTCAAGAAGATCAACTTCATAAGGTAATTCATCTTAGGGTTGGTAGAAATTATCAAGCCTCTAAATTCCATACTCAAAAAAATGTTAAAATAGAGTGGATAGCTAAAGCCAAAAAGTCTTTCCAAGACATTAAGGATGTCATATCATAGGCTCCAGTGTTACTTATTATAGAATTCATAAAATATTTCTATTTGTATTTATTAAATTCAGAACACACTATTCATGTGGTTATCATGCAGAAGAAAGATGAAATTGATAATTTGATTGCCTTCATGAGCATAAATATGAAGGATGTAGAGATCAGGTATTCTATGATTAAAAAATATTTTTTTTCTCTTATCAAAGTAGTGAATAAATTTTAACATTACATCTTGAGGAACAAAACCATTGCTATTGTACCTAACCATACTATCAAGCTCACCCTATCAAAAAATGAGCTAGGATAATAGTGAGGCAAATGGATGGCCAAGATTTAGGAATTAGACACAGATATCAAGCCTCAAAAGATCATCAGAGGGAAAGTCATTTATCAACTCATGGTTGAGCCTGATCCATGAATCACTATTGAAGAGGTATGTGAAGCACAAGTTTATAAAGGATAATGGTATACATATATGATTAAGTATTTACTTATAGCAACTTATCCCCTAGAGCTTAATAGAGAAAGAAGGTGAGATTTGAGGCTCAAATCTACTCATTTCATGATCAAGAAGGGAATCCTCTATAGAAAGAACTATGAAGGTATTTATCTTAGATGTGTATTTGCAAAAGAGGCTAAGGAAATCATGAATAAATTATATCAAAAGATATGCAGTGGTCACCCTACTGGGAATACCACAACCCATAAGATCTTGAGGTTGGGTTTCTATTGGCCAAACATCATTAAATATGATTTTATGCATGTCTAAACCTATTATGAATGTCAAGCATTAGCCAAGAGAGAAGTACACATAGTAATGCCTCTAAAGCTAGTTGTTAAAGGAAGGCTATTTACATAGTGGGGTTTAGACTCATTGGTGTAATCAACCCAAATTCATCAAAATTCCATAAATTTTTACTTATAGCTATAGACTATTATACTATATGTATGGAATCCATAGTCAAAAAGAATAGTAGAGCACAAGATGTGATTTATTTTTTGGAGGAACACATAACAACTAGATTTGACATGCCCATATCTTTGTTTTATGACAATGGCTTGACTTTTATATCAAAAAAAATTATTGAATGGGCACATGACAATAAAATAATAATTAGGTTAGATTACAACTACTACCCTTAGGGAAATAGACTAGCATAGTCAACAAATAAAAATATGATTGATGTAATCAAGAAACTAGTAGGGGAGAATCTTAGGAAATGGAACAATTTACTAAAGTATGATCTTTGGGTATAATTGATGAGATATAATCAATCCCTAAAAGTGTTTCCCTACCTACTGGTATATGGGCATAGACTAGTTTTCCCCATCACATTAAATTTACCCACCTATCAATTCATTCAAGACTACATGGAATCGAATGAAAAAGCAAAATCAATATTTCTTGATATAATAAAAATGGAGGATTCAAGGATTGAATCCTTATAGACATTCAAAAAACACTAGGGTTTATTCAAAAGGTGGTTTGATAAAAGAGTGAAAGTCAAATCATTCAGGATTTTAGATTTGGTGCTACTAAGGGATTAATCCCATGAAAATAAAAGACAACATGATGAGTTTTCCCCTATATGGATTGGACCCTATCAAATTCTAGAGATAATGGGAAATAATTCATTTCATCTAAAGGACCTCCAAGGCAACAAGCTTACATATCCATTCAATGGATAGTTCCTAAAGCATTACTGTAGCATTGTTCCATCTATAGATATTACTGATTGAGAATATTCAAAAAAGTTTAGACATAGGACTAGAGTATATTTCCATGATTTTTAGTTTAATTTCTTGATTTATAGTTTAGTTTTAAATTATTTTCAATTTTTGGGTATTTTTATATTAATCTTTCTACTTTCAGTATTCTATTTTCTTAGATTAGATTTCAGTGTTTTCTAGAGTAGTTTCCTTCTTTCTAGATTAGTCATTTTATGTTTTCTTTGATGTTTTAAGCTATGATTTATCTATTTATTTCCAAGATAAAATATAAAAACAAGAAATTTTATGACTTTTATAAAAGGTAAAAATTAAAATCTTGACACGTTGGGGACTAATTTATAGATTGGGTGTATTTTTGTGTTTTTGAGTCTTTAGGATGAAGGAAAGTAATCAAAGGATTATTCTAACTAGTGTCAAAATTAAATAATTTAACTAGGAATGTGGAAGTTTATATTGGGGTACATCATACAAATTTATAAACTTTTCTTATTTTATTATATCAAATGCACTTATCATATTAAATACTTGTTGGAAGTGATAATTATGGGTGTAGATCTAGTTGGCAGGGACGTTCTAGTAACAATTTATTTTATAATTATACCAACTCACTGGGGTTTCATCTCCTCTATTTTCCATTAATTAGAACATAAGAGAAAGAAAAAATAGTGAAAAGAACTAATGAGTTCAAAAATAAAAATTAAATAAAATTAAAAAGCTCACATGATGAAATAAGGTTAATACACCACACATCATGGTTAAAAGAAAATAAAAGAAGGAGAAGAGAAGAGAAAGATCCCAAGGTATCTTTATGAAGGATATGGATGCCTATATGGCATCAAATAAATGCTTAAGGTTCCATTTATTTAATGATATTTAATAGACACTATAATGAAACCTACAGTTTCATCAAAACCTTTGAAAAACTCATCATAACAAGGGTTAAATAAACTACATGTTTAACACACACGGATCCAAGAAATTAGAAGGCAAGTATGTTATGTGAATTAAATTAATAATATATTTCATATTTATAATTTAAGTTTTTTTTTTGTGACACACTTCAAGATTAATATAAAGATTGTGAAACTAGAGTTATGGTTTCTAGAATAGTCGGGAGTATTCCCCTTATAAAGTTGCCATTTGTTGTACCTAGCAACCCCCTTTTCTTTAAGAAGAAATGAGGACCTAATTTTTTCATATGTTTATGAATATTATATAAAATATAAGGAATTTCACTTTTTGTAGGATGGTATTGGCATTGTGTTTCATAAGACTAACTTTTTTTTCTATAGAGACTATTCTTCAGGTTTATATTTTCAAGATAGTTCTTTCAGCACTTATGTAATTTGCCATTTTGGGTTTTATGTTCTGGGTGTTTTGGGGCCTTTATTTTTTTAGACATAATTTTTTCAAAGCCTTATTTTTTTGATGAAATTATTGTAGACATTTTTTTTCTAAATAATTCCCCCAAAGGAATTTGACCTATGAGCTTTTTACCTTACAAATTTTTGGATTGTGGACCTTTTTTATGAAACAAATCCCTGATTGATTATCCCTTTAACCCTAAAAAACATACCCTTTAGTAATTTATAAATGAACATTAACTATAAGAAATTACCCTTTGAGGAAATCAAAAGTACCCTTTGGCCTTTTTGAAGTAGACCCTTCGAATCTTTGCCACATACCCCCTAGACTTTTGAACTATCCCTTAAGCCTTTTTTAAAGTGTTCTTTATCCTTTGAATTAGCCCTTTGACATTTACAAATTGAACACATTAACCCTTTTGATCATATCTTTTAAGTCACATACCCTTTAGGTTTGTGTAAGCAATGTTTTGGGACTTTTATTATGTACCCTTTACCCTATGGGACTTATCATTCAGGATATCCTTTTTGAGTTTTTTACCCTATGAAAAGTGTTATTTGGCCTTTTTGTATTGGACCCTTTGACATGGACACACCCTTAGGGATTTATATCCTAAGCCTTTGACCCTTTTCAAAGTGACCACTTACCCTTCAGGATAATTGCCATGGCCATTTTACCACCAAAAAGACCCTTCAAACCCAAGGCACATACCCTTCAAGGTGTTTGGAACCTACCCTTTATGACTTTTGAAATAACCCTTATCCATATAAAAGTACCCTTTATGGAAATTAAAAGTGCCTTTCAGCCTTTACAGAGTAGACCCTTCAGGACTTTTGTCATGGACAAAATTCCCTATAAAGTGGACCCTTTGGATCAAAAGTGCCCTTCATGAAAATTGAGAATGCCCTCCAGACCTTCAAAATATCCCGTTAGGATAATTGTTTCAAATTTTTTTACTAAATTAAATAAGATCTCATGGGAAATTGTTGTAGACATTTTGTCTAAAATAATTCCCCTAAAGGAATTAATATGTGGACATTGTCCAAAAAGCATTTTTTTGATGTAAACCCTAAGTGCCTTGTTTTTAGGATTAATATTAGTCTCATCATACTCATACAAAAATAAGGTAAATTTTTTGACATCAATACTTTAAATACCCCCCATGAACGTGAGTTAACAAGTTTGAATTATATAGAAAAATAGAATCCAAGTGAATGTTACACATTTATTTCATGTGAAATGCTATTTAATGCAAGATTTTGTATAAGGGATATTTATCTATTCGAAATCCATCATTGTATTCAAGATAACTTTCATTTTAAGTTTTCTACTTTATTATAGTGACAAATATCCCTGGTTCCCATTTCAAGAGTACTATAAGTAAAATAGTGACTAAGATAGAGCCACATTATTTGCAAAACATACATAGTGCATAAAATAAGTAGCACATAGTATGGATTAATAAAATATACGTCTAAGACATTTTAAGGGATAAATCGACCATACTCATATTAAATTGAGGAATCCACAAATTTCATAGATATAGTCTTTGATCCTATAATATTTGGAGATAAGTACCATAATTTTTCAACATTATGGGATGTCATCAATTCGATGGGCATGTTTTCACTGAAAGATGAGATCACACTAGCAGATAGATTATTCATTAAGGAACTAATAACATTCAAATGCCAAATATTACACTTTATTGCAACTAAGCCAAAATTAATGTTTTGAATTGACCTCTTAAGGGACCTATTATTTTTAAGGAAGATATCGTAGGATGCTTTCTTGCATCATTCTAGTAACAATATAGTGGTCAAATGAATTTTAGGAGTGGATTTCTAGAGATATTTGTCATTGAGTATACAAAATGTCTATTTTAATAATCACACATTGGTACAGTTTAATATAGAGACATAAATGGATACGGTACTATCTTCATGGCTACTCCCAGACTAGACCATCACATGGAAAGGGAAAAATCCCAAAGGATTAATTTTGTTTGAAAAATTTAAGATGGGGATTCACATTGGTATGGATATTCTCAATTGATTATATGGTATTCCTAGTATTCACTTTGTTGATATGGATTGGGTATTGCTATTGCACATGATGATTACACATAATATCACATACACCCTAAGTAAAATAACTAACCTTTGATTGAGAGAGTAGATTATTCATAAGGACAATCATCCCATGCCCACATGAGATTTTTACATGATGTATTATTTATTAAATATAGTCATGAGTACATGTTACAAATATCTTGGTGAATTGTGGACTCTAGCCATAGATTGTGAGAAGAATAGAATCTAAGACCATTACCAATTCATGCATGTTTATTACTATACCAAACATATGGTGAGGATATCCAAATATGTCTATCCTTAGGTTTTGCAAACCATTCATGGCTCACCCATGACTCAAATTAGATAAAACATTGTGAATAACTTTGTAGCGAAAGGGTATTATTTAATTTACCCAAATTTCAATATTAGCATGATTTGGGGAAACAAGGTTGGCCCATGCATCTCCCAAAGTTTGTACCAGATAAACTAGTTGAATAAGAGATCACCTTCTAGTTATAGAAAATCATTGAAGAGGACTTATCATTGTAGAATAAGGATTTGTATTTTGGTCATTTTATAACTATTATTGTAACTATGATGGGGAAGCATTTTAGGGAAGTTAGTGGAAAATGTAGGAGTTATCCTTTCCCTTCACTCTCACATAGAGATTGGGATTCACATGGGCTGATCCAAAAGCACATACATGGATTCAACATCCCTTATATTCAAGATCCTTATTATTATATTTTTCTATTTATGAATGCCAATTTTGATGAGGATGTATTGGAATGGGCAAGGATTTCTAGGCTACTAGAGGATCATTTAAGAATGATCTAGGATGACCCTTCCATTTATACCAAGGATTTGGATAGCAAAAAGGCACTCTAGAAAGGATGGAAACATTTGGATTTATATAGAGGACATTCCAAGGAGAAATATAAGGACTAAGTAGTTTTATTCTCCTAAGGAATTATTTTGAAGTTAAAATTAAAGACAGTAAAAAAAGAGCTTAGGCTATCAGAGCCTAGTTCTAGTAGGGGGTATAAACAAGGGATACCATTAGCATATATTCTAATGCAGAAGAGAAAACACAAGAATTGCCTACTATAGGTTCTAATCAAGTGTTTATTGTTATGCCTTAGGTACATATTGTTACATATATTGGGATAACAACTTTAGAAGTAACATGATCAACACCTCATGACTCCTCCACTCAAGTAAAGACCCCTCTTATCTATAAGATGAATCTTAGGACTCTTATAACTAGTCTTATAGTAGAAACATCACAAGATTTGCCTACTCAAACTCCACATTCAGAACCAACTAGGGAAGCTATGATGATCATCAAGGATACTGAGGATGATTCATAAAAGGAAGCAAAGTTAGATATAGCCAAAGCTATGAGCCTCCAAATAGAGCCTATGAAGTTCACTATTTTAGGTACTCAATATTTTTTTAGTTCTCCTATATCTTTTATACCCATCTTTAAGCAAATTATTTTTATGTAAATTTCCACATCTATCCTCTCTATCTCCACTACTACTATTGATCCTTCCATTTCCACTTTCATCCCAATCACTATAAAGACCCCTTTTATTCTTATTAGCACCTCCACTATTAGAGCCCTTAAGAAGAATAAAGTGTCCAAGAAGGTGTAGACTACTTTAGCCACCTTATAACTCCATGTCTACTCCATGAAAATCACCCTTCCACTACCATCCACCACTTTTATAGAGGAAACCAGAGTGATAAGTATTGGCAAGGGAAGGAATGCCAAACCCCAAGTGATCATGATCCATCCAATTCATTAATTTGGAGAGTTGATTAGTATAAAATTATATGGCCCTCCCTACTTGATGTCCTAACCAAGGCTCACAAGAAATAATAGAGAGTTTAAGAGGAGGTAGAGGAAGAGGTTGTTGTCACAACCTTAGATGCATCCCAATTAGACATTCCTCTATGGGTAATGGCTTTAATAAACAATCCGTCTCAAATTCTAAACTTCAAAATTATTAAGCTTCCCTCTATTTCCACTTTGTTTGATCCCCCAACTAGCAATATTCAAAGGATGAATAAGAATAAATTAGAAGATGATAAAATCACCCATATCATCCTTGAATAAAGGTAATAAGTGTTCTCCCTCACAAAGAGGTAGAATAGGTAGCCATGACAATCTCTATATAAGGAAAATATTGTAGACCTAGCACAAGAATACAAGGATGCCATAGCTTGAATCCATCAAGGCACAAAATTAGCTTGATAGGAGCTTGAGGTAGAAGTGTAAGAATTAGAGACCAAAGTGGAGCAACTAAAAGAGCAAGATAAGATAATACATATTCTTACCATCATAGAAGCTAAAGTTTAGCTGTAGCATCTAGATGTTATAACTCCTTGGAAGATATGGAGTTCATGAAGGATAAGATGGTCCCTCATGTGAAACAAAACAATCAATTTTTCAATTCCTTGAGAGAAGACAACATAAAACTAAATATGTTATTTGTCTATACTGGTAAATATCTATATAGCCATCATGACCTGATAACAATGTTAAAGGCATCTAATACCTTAAATATAGTAGTCATTTGATAATAAGAGTTGAAGGATTGAATATAAAATATTGGGGCTTTAATCCCTAGATATCAAGCATAAGAGGTGCAGCTCCTTCAAATTTTGCATGAATTGAAGTTATCTAAAGTTAAGGTCTCCACCTATAATTTAAATAATAGGATACATTTTGACAAGCTTATCTAGGAAGTAGTCGATGATTCTAAGCAGAGCTTACAAGGCTTGAAACTTGAAAAAATTGAGTATGAATTAAGAAAGGCTAAGAAAAAGGTCACTAAATTTGAAATCTTCAAGAGTAATTTTCAAATAAGCAAGGATGAGCATGCAAATCTCTTTGGAAAGATCAAAAGAATTTATTGGCCATCATTGCTAAATTTAGACATTATATGACAGTAGTATGGAGTGGCACAAAAGGTTGTTGAGGATAATGAAGTGAAGAATAATGAAGATTCTGATGGTGTGACCACATCTTCAACTACACTTCAACCTATATGCCAACCAAGGTGCATGCAATGCTCTAAATGAATAAGCCTTGATAGGTTAACATTTTACACATGTATAATTTTTGTAGTGATGAATGTACTTAGATTTTCATTGTATTTTAATTATTTTATTGTAAAAAATGTATTTGTATTATGTGTACATGCACACATTACATAGTTTTAGAAAAGTCAATTTATTTATTTTTAACTTTTAGTTTTTTCTTATACATTTTTAGACCATACTTAAAACTACATGTTCTACATAACACATGTAACCACCTTGCATGAACTTCAAGAATGAGGCAACCCCTTACCCAATTCTATATATATATATATATATATATATATATATATATATATATATAATTGTAAACCAAATTAGTTTTTGGGCTAGAATATTTTGGAATACAGAGCAGTGACGCAATTTTGATCATCAATGAAGTGTTTTGAGTATTTTCTTTCCAATTCAGTATAATTAGTTATTATTTACATGGTTATATATTTGAATAATTTTTAGTGTGCTATAATTATGAATAGATTATTTATTTATTTTATTAATATACTAATCCTAGATTCACAATAACTATTGAAAGATTAGTGAATATATTGATTAAGTTATTCATGCTGATTGAATCATATTTTTGAATGTGTACTAGTGATTTTTTTGGTGTAGTTATTTATGTGTGTGCAATAGCTACCTCTGATAATTCATTTGCCTAAGACATAATCACCTGATTAAGGGTGTGTGATAGCTACCCTAAAATGAGTAACCTTTTCTAAGGCTTATGAATTCCCTAAATATTTATTTCCTTAGACTTCCTATCCATGTCTAATTGTATGTGTGCTTTTGTTGCTAGCAACATGTATAGGTTTTAGAAAGCATAGGCATATTCAGAAACCAACTAAGGAAGTAATTTTCAAGAACCATAGAGCCTTTTCTTGACCCTACCTTACCTTCCTTTATTTATTTTTTACTAAGACTTACCCACTTTGGATTAGAAACTAGCCACCCATCCAACTCATGTAGAGATTCACTCTTTTAGAAGGCCACACTTTCATCCAAAACCTTGTCAACAACCTACATGCGATGCCCCTATTCCATCAATAGGTTGAAATAAATTTAATACCTACAACTCATACCCTAGAATGGAGTTTACCTCCATTGAGATCCTGAAACATTAGAGGTTACCTCATTTGACTATGGTGTGAATAAAACCCACATCAATAGTGTGTTTTTTGTACTCATAGTCTAATTTTATTAAAACTCGAATATGAAATTTGTCTAAATTATTTGTAAGCATACATATGATGAATCACATTGTAAAAGATAAGTTTATTTTTCAAAATTGTAAGTCAACTATGGATATGAATATATTCAATTTTGAAACTATGATTATAACTAAGATTCTAATTATGCCATGTAATTACAAGTTTGCAAGCACTTGGAGGATAAGTCAGCCCCTCCCCAAATCTATATATGTGTCTAGAACCCTAATTTTTAAGAGGTTGGAAAAATCAATATAGGAACAAATCAAATTTTGATTATCACAAATGTGTTGGTGCTTTTTCTTTCCATATTCTATGTAATCAAGTTTTATATTTTTAGTTGTTTGGTTTAGTAATTATGAGTGTGAAATAGCTATGAATAATTTCTTTTATTATGATTAATATGCTAATTTTAGATTCGTAATCATTATTTAATAATTATCAATTCTTATTGATTATTTTCAAGTAGGTTGATTGTCTCATTTGTTTGAGTGTGTACAGGTGTTTTTCATGATATAGTCTTCTATATGTGTGTTGTAGCTACCTTAGATACCTCCCTAATCTATGTCATAATCTCCTAAGTACAAGTTTTCAATAACTGACCCAAAAGGAGAAATATTTGGCCTAGATCTCTAATTTTCCTATTGTAGACATCCATTTCCTATCACCATTGTGTTGAAATTTTCAATCTTACTTGAAATCTGTGAACATGCCTAATTTGGACCAAAATAACTTAAATAGACTAAATTGTTTTATCTGTTAGTATAAAAGTGTCAATTTAGGTTAACGTATCCCTAAATGGAGTAATTATTAGTGTAGGTTTTTATTTTTCTCTATTTTTTAATTAGGGAAATTGTATTTCTTGTGCATACATGGAGTTTTCCTACATTTGTGGGATAGGGTAGCTTATGTGGAGGTGTGTGTCATAGGTGTCATAAGAATGTCATAAGTAACTCCCTTGATGGGAGTTACTTCTCTATTATTAGCACCTTGTCACCACCTTTCATGGAGGAGTTACAGTCTATTCTTGGGGTACCTTGTCCACCTTTTGTGGAGGAGTTACGTACTCTCCTATATGTATTCCTCACTTTGGCCATCTCATGTTAATCAAATTTTGGTTTTCTCCATTTTGTCTTGTGCAATTTATCTTCTTGTGTAATTTTCAAATTGCTTTAGCATCTATGTGGTGTGCATTTACTTCATCTCGTGTGATCACATCTCCATTGCACTCATGTTATCTAGATTCTAGCAATAACTCCCATATGGTATCAGAAAAATAATGGTAATCATGTGTCTGGTTATGATTTTACTTTATTTTGATATCAAGAGGAGTGGAGTTCTCTTTGTTTTTTTATTTCTAGATCTGATCTAAAATAAAAATATATATATCATTTTTGGTATCATTTTCTTGAGAATCCTTGGCCTTTGGATGTCTTGGTTGTCTTTACTTCAGGGGCTGGTTTAGTAGTTAGCTTGGGCACCATTGTTGAGTACAAGAAGTAGAGGGAGGATTAGTAACTCCATGTAGTAGTCCTTCCAGCCTGAAATAGCATGCCAAGCTTCTGCATTTTGTGACAACCTTCTTCTAGTCTACGCCTAGATTCTGGGCTGTGGATAGCTTCTAGTCAATAGTCAACTTTACACCACACTCCTTCCATCAAGGTGCCTTTAGTTCTACCACACCACAGTCCTTTCTCTAGCAAGGTCCTATCAGCTATACGGTTTCCAGTAGGCATTTTTTTGTCTTATCTGCAAATTAAATTCTGGACTATGCTTTTTGGTGCCCCTTCCTTGCTTGGCATCCCATGTGGCACCCCTTGGAAACTTGTAAATCCTTCATTCTATCTATGCTTTATTTGTTTTTAATTTAAAATTGACTTGTAAAACAAAAATCAGTCAATTTGATTGAATATTTAGTTTTTTAGACAGTTTTGTAATATGGGGGTTTTCATTTAAAACTTATATCTTCATCCTATGAAGATGAAAGGTGAGGCCCGAGTTGGCGGGAGGCCAATTACCCCTCACACAAAAATATTTTGGATTCCTTGTTCTATGCTAAATCCAACAAGTGGTTGGAAGGCCACTTTCTCAAAACAAGCATTTTTTAAAATGTTTTAGTGCTTTTTTTTGCAAAAACACTAATTTATAGGAAAATTAAAGCTTTAATATCTTGCAAACGGTAGCTCAGATTTGGGTACCATTTTTTTCAAAAGTGTTTTTAATTAAATTATCCATAGTTTCATCTTGTTATTTGTCAAAAATTCCTTATTTTATAAAGTGCCTAAAATTTGGGTCTCCCGGGACGCATTTTCGACTGAGTCTGACATCCTGTTTGCTTAAGTCTTGTACTGATTGCTCTAAGACGCATTCTCAACTGAGACCGACATATTTTGAGCATGCACTTGCATATTTGGGGGGTGCTTAATATTTTTTGGGGGTGTGATTGATTTTCAGCATATCTTTGCTTTCATTATCCTTTATGCATAAATTCACAAATTTCATTCAACACAACTTCACCTAAATTTAGCTAAAAATGGATTATTTTCAACTTAAACCCCTAACACCCTTCAACTATCATGAATATAAGTTTAAAATGTCAATCATTCTTAGAAGCAAAGGGTTGTATAGGATCACCATGGGTACTGAAGTAGAGCCCAACACTGATGCTAAAAAGGTCAAGTGGTACAACCATAGTGATAAAGCCTATGGATTAATGAGCTTGTCTGTGTCTCCAGAACTTCTCTTCCATTTAGAATCCTCCAAGACTCAAAATAACATATGGGACACCTTAGAAAACTTATTTGGGAAGCTTGATGAGATGAGAGGTCATGAGCTTGAAAATGAAATCATAAGTCTAAGTCCTAGCAATTTTGACACCCTACAGAACTTTTTCACTAAGTTTAAGCCCCTTAGATTGCAATTAAAAGAATGCGGAATAGAGAATAAAGATGATCAACTCATAATTTCTATTCTCACAAAGTTAGGTCCAAGCTATTCATTCTTTGTCTCCACTTTCCATGCCACAAAAAGTGCCCTTGGCACTACATGGAAAATGCCTTCTTTGGATTCATTCATTGCCAACTTGACTAGGGAGCAAGATAAACTAATTCAAATGGGCACAATGAAGTCTACTCAAACCCAAGCTTTGTTAGCTGGAAATGGTAAGGATAAGACTTTAACAAAAGAGAAGAAGAAAAAGAACAAGGACCAGGAGAAGAAGAAAGAAAACAACAATCCTACCAAAAACGACACTGAGTCCTCATCCTCTAATTCTAAACCTAAGGAGAAAGTTAAGTGTGCCTATTGTAAAAAGACAGGGCATGATGAACACAAATGCATGAAGAAACAAATATATCACCTAACTCATCTTCTAGAGAAGAACAACATAGGTGTTCTTGAGTCCATCAAGTAGAATTCATCTACCCAAGATTCTACCAAGGCAAAAGGCAAGGGCAAGGAGAAAGAAAAGGGCAAGCCCCTTGTAGCTACAATAGATTCTACATCTTCATGGGTCATTAATTCAAGTGCTTCTCACCACATGGGCTCTTCACTAGTTGAGTTTTCATCTTTAGAGCCTTATAGCATGACTTCAATTAGTTTCAGTGATGACACATCAATTTCTGTTGTAGGGAGAGGGTCAGTTGAAATGGGAGGAACATTCAATAATGTTTTAAGTGTTCTTTCTATTTCAACCAATCTCCTATCAGTGTACCAAATCACTCACATTGGCTAGGGTATGAGAGTTGAGTTTTTACCAGATTTAGTGGCTATCAAGGAGTTGCATAGTGATACTATAGTGGCAGTGGGTAGGGTAGATCACTAAGCAAGGTTATACATCTTCTCACATTTTGCATTAGATTCTTCTTCAATAGCATTGCTGACTCATTTAGATGGAGTTAGCAAATTATGGCATGAGCAGTTTGACCACCTTAACTACCGCTACCTTGAGCAACTTTGCAAAAATGACATGGCCATTGGCTTGTCTCGTGTCTAATTCTCAAAAGGACTTTGTAAGGGGTGCTCCCTTGGGAAGCATCCTGAAGCAAAATTTGACAAAGGCAAAGCTTGGAGGGCTTCATAACCTTTGGAGTTAGTCCACAGTGATGTATCAGGACCCTTTCCCAAACCATCTTTCACAAGGGCCAAGTACATCCTCACTTTCATTGATGATTTCTCTAGGTACACTTGGATATATTTTCTCAAACAAAAGTCTAAAGTGTTTGAAAGTTTTTTAGACTTTAAGGCTCTTGTTGAGAAATAGAGTGAGAAATCCATCAAGGTTTTTTGAATTGATAATGGAGGGGAGTATGTCAACATCATATTTGAGTAGTTTTGCACCATAGAGGGGATTGATTTGTAGTGCATAGTCACTTACAGTCCTTCATATAATGGGGTTGTAGAATGCAAAAATAGGTTCTTAAAAGAGATGGGTAGTTGTATGATTCACTCCAAATCCTTAGCACCACAGTAATGGGCCGAAGCCATCAATTTTGCTTGCTACATTCAAAACAAGGTTCCTCATAAAGCTTTGAAAGGGATAACACCCTTTGAAGCTTGGCATAAAAGGAAACCTGATGTTGAGCACCTTAGGGTTTTTGGATCCCCAACCATGGCCCACATTTTGAAGAAGAAATGCAAAGCTATGGAATGTCAGTCAAAGCCTTACATCTTTGTAGGATATCTAGATGTTATTAAGGGATATCACCTTCCAGATCTAGTCACTCATGAATTGTTCATCAAGAGAAGTGTTCATTTTCAAGAGAGTCCTAGAGACTCAAGACCTGACACTTCTCCCTCATCAGATCTACTTCTTCATGTTGATTCCTCATTAGATTTAGATTAGCCATAGCAAGTTCTTAAGCTAGAGACATCTTCTTCTTCTTCGAGTTTAGACAGTGAGGATAGTGATCCAAATTCATCCACCTCTAATTAGTCAGAGGATGAGGAGTTATCACCTAACTCACCCACTTCTAGGCCACTTTGGGCCAGATAGACACTTGAGAGTGCTGGCACTTGGGCAGGAGATCCCACAGATGACAAATGTATTAGGGGGGATTTTTAGAGAGATCTACATGCCTTCTTTGCTTCAGTTTCAGATCCATAGACTTTTTGAGAGGCATCAAGGGTACCTAAGTGGGATAGTACTATGGAGGAAGAATATTCTTCCTTAATCAAAAATCACACTTGGGATTTGACTTCACTTCCTAAGGGAAGAAAGATGGTTTGATGTAGGTGGATATATCAAACCAAGTTTGTAGTAGATGGGTCAGTTGATAAGTACAAGATGTGATTGGTCACCAAAGGTCTCTCATAAATGGCAGGCATTGACTACTCAGAGACCTTTGCACCCATTAAAAATATGACTTCTATCTGACTCACCTTGGCTATTATTGTAGCACATGGTTGGGATGTGTACTAGATGGAAGTGAAAAGTGCTTTTATTCACGGTGACCTAGAGGAGGAGATCTATATGGAGTAGCCACTAGGATTTATTAAAGATTCTTCCTTAGTATGCAAACTTAGGAAATCTAGCTATGGCCTCAAATAGGCCTCTCAGGCTTGGTATACCAAGATGGATTTCTTCCTTCTCATAGTGCATTTCACTAGGTGCCATTCTGATCCCAATGTCTACTTCTTACGACAAGATGATTCACTTTTGATTTTGGTTCTATTGTTGATGACCTTTTGATCACTGGGAGCTCTTCATCAGCTATTGCAGTGGTGAAGGCATCTCTTCAATATAGATTTGACATGACAAACTTGGGTTTGTTGCACTACTTCCTTGGCATCAAGATCTCACAGTCAGATTCAAGAATTTCTCTTACATAGCCTAAGTATGCTCTTGAAATATTGGCTCGGTTTCACATGGCTGATTGCAAGCCATCTTTGACTCCCTTTCTATCATATCAGGAGTCAAGCTTGAGGCTGACTATTCTTCACCATTGGTTGATGCCACTCGGTATCAAAAACTTGTTGGTAGTCTCATATACTTGACTCACATAAGGCCTGACATATCATATACAGTGGGACTTGTCTCTAGATTCATGTAGGAACCTCATGAGCTACATTAGAAAGCAGCTAAGAGGATCTTTCATTACATACAAGGTTCACAAAGATATGGGATTCATTACAAATTTGGCATAGAGGTTGACTTGGTTGGATATATAGATTCAAACTGGGCTAGTGATTCACAGACTCGCAAGTCCACTTTTGGTTACAATTTCTGTCTAGGTTTTGGTCATATTAGTTGGTCTAGCAAGAAACAAAATGCTATTGCTATATCATCCATAGAGGCAGAGTACAGGGGAGATGTTAATGCAGCTACTAAGGACATTTGGCTTTAGGGGATACTTTTTGAGTTTGGCATTCCTATCAAGCAGCCCACCATCATTTATTGTGATAACTAGAGTACCATTCATATTTGTAGGAATCTAGTTCAGCACCAGTAGACCAAGCACATAGAGATTCACATGCATTTCATTCTGGAGCTTATTCATAGTTAGGTCATTGACTTGATATTTTCCCATTCTTCAGAGCAAGTTGTAGACATCTTCACCAAACCTTTCACTGAGAGTAAGTTCATTTATCTACGAGCTCTTCTTGGGGTGTGGCCTACATCTGCAACATCATCATCTTCGGGGGGGGGGGGGGGGGGGGGGGGCAGTAGCCTCTTCCTTTATTTTATGTCTCTCTTTTGGGGGGAGTTTTTTCCTATGGGTTTTCTCCTTTTATCTATCTTATGGGAGATTTCATTTGTACATGGGTACCTCATCAGGCCTAGTTGTCGGGACAAATTTTATATTTCCACATTGCCCACCTAGGTTGCGCTTATGGGGGGTATTAGTGTAGGTTTTTATTTTTCCCTATTTTTTAATTATGGAAATTATATTTCTTGTGCATACATGGAGTTTTCCTACATTTGTGGGATAGGATAGCTTATGTGGAGGTGTGTGTCATAGATGTGTCATAGGTGTCATAAGAATGTCATAAGTAACTCCCTTGATGGGAGTTACTTCTCTATTCTTAGCACCTTGTCACCACATTTCATGGAGGAGTTATAGTCTATTCTTGGGGTGCCTTGTCCACCTTTTATGGAGGAGTTACGTACTCTCCTATATGTATTCCTCACTTTGGCCATCTCATGTTAATCAGATTTTGGTTTTCTCCATTTTGTCTTGTGCAATTTATCTTCTTGTGTAATTTTCAAATTACTTTAGCTCTATGTGGTGTCCACTTGCTTCATCTTGTGTGATCACATCTCCATTGCACTCGCATTATCTAGATTCTAGCAACAACTCTGATAGTAATTCATTTTATGTGATTATTAACTTTTCTCAAATCATTGCGAGTCAAAATGATGAAAATGCAATTTAACCCTCTGAATCACTCTTTTCTTCTAATTCAGAGGCACACAACATGTGCATGTGTTATTTTATGTTGACAATGTCCTAAATGGGTTATTAGTCCATAAATAACTAACACCATCTTCTAATTCCATTCCAATCAAATTATGACATAGTAATATAACATTCTATCTCATTTGATTAATAATGTACAACCAATTTCCAAATAACTACATAAATTTTGATTAATATCACTTAGGCCAATCAATCCAAATTAAGATCTTAAGTGGAAAATCCATGGAAGTTATTAAATACCTTTTAATTGGAATCGATTCCTATTATCTACATCACCAAATGACATCATTTTTGGGGTGGCATACATAATCCATAAATGTAACAAATATCAAGTTTAAGGCCTCCCATGCCTCTTTAATGCCCATTCCTTCCAAATATTTATGAGGGTATTTATGGATTAATTATACAAAATTAGATTAATTCATGGCTAGACATCTTGATCTCAAAATAGATGATCATGGTTGATCCTGATCAAATTAAAAAATATATAAATAAGAGGGCTAAGACCACCATTTTTAAGCTTCATTTCTATAAACTTATTATGTAGATTTATATCTACAAGCCATTTGTGTGTGGTGTTTATTATGATTATTTTGTAATAGGATAGCATCAATATAGGCATAAAATTGATTCAAATATCATGAGCCTAGTTTCATTGGTATACTTGAGATGATCGAGGAGTTTTACTTTGCATTATTAATGAAGACTTGAGCATCGAATCAAGGGAAAAATCACATTTTGAGCTACTTTTAGATGATGGGATGCTCTTAGGAAGGTTGTATGTTTTTTCTTTCAATAGCTATTAATTGTCATTTGTAAAACCCCATCAAAAAATTTGGCTTAGGTAGTTATGTTTTTATGCATTTTATTGAGTTTTCATGACTAATACTTGATCTAATTATATTTATATTCCATATCTACATCTTGGCATACCCAGTGGGACCTTAGATCCCATTTAAGCAAGGATACCAACTTGGAAATCTTAGATTTCCTAAAAAGTCATTAAAAATCCTTAAAAATCAATTTGTATCATCATTTTCCCCATGTTTTTGGCTTTTTGTTGACACATAGCTTACATAGTGACTGGTATTGATTCTATATAACTAGCATCAATCTTGTCTAATCAACATCAGTTCTAGTGTAGGGAATAACATGGTAAAAATGGACTTTTTGGGGCTTTCTTCAAAGTTACAAGCTAATATTTTGGTTTTTCACTCTTTATCTAATTTTTTTATTACATGATCTAGAGCTTTGTTAGATATTTTATACTAACCTTGGGCTATTTTTTTTTTTTTGAAAAAACATTTTGGCCTAAAGGTTCACACATAATTGGCATCAATTTGTTATCAACTAGTATTAGTTATTTTATGACCATCATTGGTCTTGTTGTAATCAACATCAGTCACTGTTGATCAATGTCAGTCTCTATGTAATAAAAATAGAGAACCTGAGATAAAGTTTTCAAATGTTACTTCTTTCATTAATGATTATGCTTCAAATTAGAAGGAAACCCTTTAACCTCTATAGGTCACACACTTTGAAAAGAGCCAAATTTGAACTTGATTAAGTCTTGAACTTCCCCTTTGGTGTTTAAAAGGAACCTAGATGTTCTTAAGTTAAGTTATTTTCCAAAAAAAATTTAAAGTTTACAAGTAAGGCCAAGGGGCCAAAAACTTCATCAAACACTTTACTTTTTGTGAATAAAATTTACACTTACTTAAATTGCACTTTATTTAAAGTGTGTTATTTTATGCTAGATAATTTATCACTTGCTTATTTTTATACAAAATTAAGAGTTTATGTATGCTCTCCCCCTGTCCCCTTTAGGAAACTTGGGTGACCAAAAGCACCATTTCCTTGCAATTGTGCCTTTGTCCAAGGCATGAAAACAATGTTGAGGAGGCTTTCCCCAAAACTTGAATGGTTTGGGCATTCTAAAAGAAACCACTAAAGTAATTTTACTTAGTTTTATTTTATGCAACTTGGCTTGTTAAGGGGAGTTCATAGCTTCTTCATGGGTTCTTTAGGAAACATTTGACTTGGTGTTTTATTCTTTTTGGGAATTAGGTGTTTAATTTTTAAGAAAATAAAGGTATGAGTATATGTAAATTAGTAATTAATGTGTCTCAATTAGTATACTAATTTGTGTAAATAGATATGTATTTTACCTTTTCTAAGAATAGTAAGAAGTGTAAAAAAATCAAAATGAGCTTATTCTAGGTTGAAACAAATGATTTAGGGTTTAGAAATTGCTATGTAAGGATCACAAACTATCATAAATAAGACCCAAAACTCTATTTCTAGATTGGATAGGAGTGCCAATCTCAAGACACCCTACTACTTAGAAATGTAGTCCACTTTTGACATTATTATCCACTTCTGATGTTATTGACCTAGTGGTCTAGATTTTCTAGGTTTTGCTTGATAGGCTTGTGACAACCTGATAGTGAAATATTGAAGCGTGGGTTTATGCAGAGTTTACTGTGTCTGATTTAATATTAAAAACCCTTAGGATCTCTTAGTGTTTAAACTTCAATAGAAAACTTGGGAAAGAGAGGAGGGGTTAGTGTGTAAAATATACGCTAGATGCACTTTACACCCCATGTGTGGGTACGTTGTCTACATACCAATACTTCAAAAAGGGATCAAGATAATGTAGTTATCCCATTTGAAGTTCTTGTTGGAATTATGTGATGTATGAAACTATGATGCAAAACTAGAATGCACTTTAGATGACTAGGGACTATTATGAGTGCTTGAATAGGCTTGAATTAGTTTTGGAAGGCTGTATGTAGAGAATAGGGAAGAGTACTTGAGTGTACTTGTATTTTTGTTTTTTCCTTTGAGTGAGTGTCAACCCTTATAAATAGACCTTGAATGGCCTTTTATAGAGAAACTAATGATCATGGGTTAGATGATCTTACATTAGGCTAATAGGGGAAAAGATAAGGATTTAAGCAAATATGACCATTTAATGCTAAAGTAAACTTATACAAAAATGATAAAAATAAGACACCCCTAAGTTTTGGTGCTCCTATCCAAGTTGGGTGATATTGTGTTAGGAGGATGCAACTTGGGGGGATGGATCTAGGTTTAAGAGAACTACCTAGGTCCCAAAAAGAAAAGTTTGGGAAGTTATAGGTGACCAAGAATTAGTGAAAGTCTAGTTGAGAAGGGTTGAGTAAGAAAGAAAGAGGACCTATAGGTTAGGTGCTATTAGCCATGACTAAGTCATCTAATTTTGTAATTTTATATGATTAAATTTAACCCCCCTTTATTATAGTGATGTATCAAAGTGAAAACTAGGATAAATGAAAAATAGAAAGCATACCAAAACTTACCTATAATGTAAAAGCTCATGAAGTTGTGTGATGTTGGATGTGCATAGAGAGAGCACACTGTGATGTGTATATCTAAAAATAAGAACATGAAGTAGATTAGTTCTTACTAGATATTCTATATCTAAATAAGAATGCATAAAATTTGATTAAAGGAGTTGAGAGGAATGAATACACCTCATCCGGTATGTGAACCAATACAAAACCTATTATGATGTTGGATTGTGTTGAGTATATGTTAAACTAAGAGTAATATCATGAATGGATTTAAGTACTCAATTCCTCAAAATGTTTATTAATAAAGCAAATTCTAACCCTTTAGGTTCATTATTTCCAAATAAGTGAAGTTATCAAATCATGTGTGTTCTAATTGATGTCTAGACTATGTGTCCAATCCCTCTGAAAAGGTGGCTCAAGAATACAAAGGCTAGCTAGACCTTTGGCTCCATCATTATCCCATGAAGTGATGTTATGAAGTGATACTAGTATATAATAAATGTCATATGAGAATTTTTATGATCCCATGGATGTGTTATAAATCTAAAAATATGGTATGGATAGCCTAAATCTATGTTGGAAACTAGGCCATCCTTGTCCAATTCAAAATATGGATAAGATTGTATGAAAGCCTCTTTGAAACTGATGTAAAATGCTCATGTGAAAGCCAAATTAGGAACTCTATTACTTATAAATCTAGAATTTTATGAAATTTTAACTCAAATGTGATGCCAACCACTTACAGATGGAGTAAGGCACACAACTACTAAGAATGCCTGGAATAAACTGAACTTAGAAAGAAAAGAAAATTAATGTGCCATGCACATTACTCTCAATAACTAATGTTTCGAACATGTATTTTTATTTGTATGTTATGATAACTACCTAATATAAATTAAAAGTGAGAACCATCATGTCACATATGATAACCCACTATATTTGAGAAAACTATACTAAAACTGCTAAATTTGACTAATTTGGAAATGCAAAAACTATCCTAAACTAAACTTTTTACCTATTTATAGAAAACCTAAGTGTTTTTATGCTTGGACAAGAGCACCAAACTATGGACACCCCTATTATTTGTGCTACTATCCAATTCTAGTGATACTATCCATTTTTAGTGTTGTTGTTTAGTGTGAAAACTGACTACTAATTTGAGATTGTCCCTATTTTTATTCTTTGATTTGACTAGTTTGACCTCTAGATTATGTGTTGAATATTCTGAATGCTAATATTTTGATTGATATGATATTTTATCTCTATGAAAAATCCCATAATTGATGCCCCCTCATCTAAAGGTAGGAATGGTAAACTTGTAATGACTTCCTTTAGAAGAAAAGAGTCCTACAAGTGTGTTATTTTGAATATATATATATATATATATATATATATATATATATATATATATATATATATATATATATATATATATGATATAACATTTGATATTTGACAATATTTTTCAAGATATATAAAATTTTTATAATAAGATATTGTTATATTAGTATGGGTATGCCTAGATAGATATAATAATGTCAAAGCATGCATAAAGTACTGAACTAGAACTAGAAATGTTAATTTTTAGTTGTTAATTGGAGGGATAGAGCATGATGTACCATCATGGCATCCAAGAAAACAAGGGACATGGGGATACGGATCATGGTATTGCACACATTTTACAATAAGGAAAAAAATAATCAAGAAGTTAGAAGCAAAGATCATACTAGATGGGCCAAAGGGGCCATGCAAACAAGGGGCATGGGTATAAGTCACTCAAACTGAAAACTAGCATGGAAGGCATGATCAAATTCCACATACACATGTAAGTGAAATAAGGAAAGTTGGAACACAAGCCATAGTCACATAGAGGATTAAAAACAAAGGACATTTTAAAATTTCCTAAGGTACACACATGATAAAAAAGTGAAGGACATTGGCAAATGTCTTAAGGCACAAGTAGAAGACAAGATGGAATTAAAAATGCATCACACAAGCTATTATAAGCAAGCAAAGAAAGCATGTAATAACTAGAAAGAGATGATCACATCTAACTAATCAAAGAAAATGTGAGAGTATGCAAAACATGTGTAGTATAAGACTAGGTATATGTTAATAAATACACAAGTGTTAGATAATAGTGGGATGCCAATATAGTACTTTGTGTAAGCTATAAAGTAATGTACACCAACATGATAACTTAGAGTGTGTGGTGTAGAAATGAAATAACTTGGATGGTGTAGTCATGTAGAATATGCCCCTAATGAGTGTGTATAATAATGTATGTCTCAAATGTATAAATAGGAATGCCCACTCTATGGGTAGAATGAAGCAATCAAGTAGATAAATGTCATTACACACACTTAAATAAGATCAAGTGAATCATGTTAATGTAGAAAATCAACATACAATAAAATGAAATAATAAATGTAAGTCCTGCCATGAAAGTAGTGATGTAAATCATGAATGATGCATAAAATCAAAATATTTTTGTCATTTTGAAATTTTTTGAATGTTTTTGTATTTTTTTGAAAATATTTTAACTATGTATTGGAATAACTAAGAAGAAACAATACTAACCAATAAGTCTCAAGTGAGACTCCCTATCTTGGTATCCTGTCAAAAAACTCAATCATACATGATCGTGAGGCACAAGTGTCTAACTGAGATTATGAAGCTAAAATGTGTGTACATTATAATTGCTCTAAAATATTTGAAGTGTAATTTGAATGTGGGATCCCATATAATTCTTAGAATTAGATGCAACTATAGGGATCTTAGGGACCCATCTAGAAGTAGGTGAAGGTACTTGTTGAATAGGTGATATATGTGTAGCTATATGAGATCTCATTGTAATTGCTCTAGGTGTGAATACTATTGCTAGAAGCTATCTATAATTATGAAGCTATGAGGTGTATGAACCATCTATACTAGTGATGTATGTTGTACCTATGATTGAACCTAAAGTGGAACTAGAACAAAAGCTAGAGGAAAAGCTTAAACTAGTAGAATAACTAGATCTGGTGATTGGAAGCTTATAGATGGCTCTAAAGTGGGGAGTGGTGACTCATAAGGAGATTTTTTGACTATAATAAACTAATTATCATGAATTAACTTCATGCATATATGAACTATAGAAGGTACCACCCTAAGTTTTTAAATCCATGGTCAACCAATTAATATGTAAAAAACTCCTACACTAGGAACTATAGTGAATGGTGTGCCCACATATGTAGGACCAACCTATAATGGAATTACTATCTCACTCAATGAACTTGGTATATGCCCATTAAAAGCAATAATAACTATGTCTATTAGAGTGATAGCCTACTCTAAATAACCCAAATGTTGTAGAAGTATGAAAGTGCACATGTTAAGACTAGAACCATTATCAATGAGTACACTAAAGATAGGTTGATTATAGATATGTGATCTGATAAAAAGTGCATTGTAACCTATATCATCCTCCACAATCCCTTGATCTAAAAAATATAACAAAGGCCTGGCTGGAACTCTAGACTCATACACACCTATCATACCCCTCATAGGATGTGTCTCAACTAAAGATGCTTGGTATGTAGTTGGTGGAGGATGTGTATGGTATGTATGATTAACACCTAATGTGTCCTCTTTCTCTTGTTTTGAATGCTATGAAAATAGATCTAAAAATATTTTCAAATCCTTATCTTGTGTTGGTTTTGCTTTTTGAGGCTTAGCTAAAGTGCCTAGATCAAGAAGATTATCATCTATCAAATCATATATCTTATGTCATAAACTAATGCATCTATTTGTAGTGTAGCTTGGTGCCCTATGAAAATTGGAAAATTCATGTTGATCATATCCTTGTGGAAGAGACTTTGCTAGATCTACTTCCCAAATAAGGGGAGAGTGATGATGTTACATTCTAATAATTGTTGTAGAACTCTAGCTAGATAAATTGGTAAATGCACATTGAGGAGGTGATAATAAAAACACATGCTGAGGGGGCTAGGAAGATGCATTAACTATTGGTTGATTCTGATTCTTATTATCATTGATTTTGACCTTGTATGGGACTTTGTTGGTACTCCTATTAGTTATGTTTGGGATACTTGAATACTTAAGTTTTCCCATTGAAATTATCTTGAATTCTCTTCTTTTAAGTGTATGACATAATTCAATGAAGGAAGAGAATATTTTGAACATAATAGATTCATGCAATGCTAGTAAAAGGCTCTATTCGAATATGTCATGTATCTTTTGATCAATCATGGGGCTAGTTAACTTTGTCAAAATAGTCTTATATTTAAGAACATAATTTGTGAGAGACTCATTTGATGTTTTTTGTTGTTGTGAAATTTATGAATATGAAACCTTATCACTGATGATGATACTAAAATGTGCTAAGAACATGTTTGCTAAATGATTGAATTCCATGAATGATTGATTCAATAGACTATAAAACCATTATAGAGCATAATCCTTTAGGCTTCATGGAAAGATTTTGTTATGTAGTCATTCTTTGGGTACATAATCCAAACATGCTACATGAAAAGCTATCAAATGTGTTTTTGGATCACCCTTACCATCATATAGAGTAATCTTAGGTTGAAAAAAACCTGGGGGTAAGGGTGTAGAAGCAATATGATGTTCCAATGGTATATACAGAAGATAAAAGTAATCTAATGCCTATGTAGGTCTATAAACACCTTTCTCAAGATGTTTCACCTTGGATTGAATATATCTTATCTCTTGCACAAGGGTTACCACATCAGGAGAGAAGGATGTACTGGCTACCATTGGTGGCATAGAGGAAGGTTGGGTTGTTATAGGGGGTTGTTGAGACATAGTTGCCCCAGTAGTATCATTAATAAGTGGTTGCTCTATGGTTTGAGAAGATTTTCCATTGGTTATTTTTTGTTTTTCTTCTTGTAAAATTATAATAATGTCATCTTACATATATGAATGTTTGGTTAAGACTTCTTAAAGCTCTCTTTTATTAGTTTCATCAAAATTGGTATATTGGGCCATTGGTAAAGTAGGAAAACAATTTGAAATATGTTTAAAGGTTTTTAAATATGTTATAATAGACCAATTTATAGAAAGGGAAAGTACTGAATATAAGAAATGCAAAGTCCAAAAAAATAGTGATTTGAAATTTGTGCAAAAAAGATACTAAGCTGTCAAATATGTAAGGTGATACCACAAGAAACAAAGAGGTGATAGTATATGCAACTAAGGATTTTTCAAAAATGCTTGTGCCAAATACTATTAATTTTTTATTTTTTATTTATTGTGTGAGTTTGATATGCAACTAGATTTATAGAAAATGATGCAAAAAGTACTAGAAAATAACTGAGAATGTATTTGATGCAACTAGAGTTTTAAATGATTTTTTTCAAAATTAGTGCAATAATTTGAAAATTTTATAAAAAAATTTGTAGTTTTAACTTTAAAATTTTGAGGAAAAATATCAAAATATTTCTAAAATTAGCATTATATTTTTTTATTAATGGTTTGAAAGTGTTTGTATGTAAATAGGACCTAGTATGTGCAAAATAGGGTTTGGGTGAATTTATTGAAAATATTTAAACTAATTTGTAGTTTTATAATTTTTAAATTCAATAAAAATCAAGAACATATTGGAAAAAATCATAAATAATTAGCCCTAGGGATCATAAGGTTTTTGTGTGAAAATTTGAAGTAAGTTGGGTTCACCAAATGTTTTATTCTTTTTTAGAATTAGGTGTTTAATTCATAAGCAAATAAAGGTCTGAGTAAATGTAATTCATTAATTAATGTGTCTCAATTAGCCTACTTATTTATTTAAATAGATATTTATTTTACCTTTTCTAAAAATAATAAGAAGTGTAAAGAATTCAAACTTTCCTTATTATAGTCTAAAATGAATGATGCAGGGTCTAGAAATTGTTATGTAGGGATGACAAACTATCATAAATAGAACCTAAAACTCGATTTCTAGATTGGATAGGATCACCAAACTTAGGACACCCTAATAGTTAGAATTATAGTCCACTTTTAGCATTGTTATCCACTTTTAGCAATGTTGTCTTGGTGGTCTAGCATTTTTGGGTTCTGCTTGGTAGGCATGTGACACCATGGCAATGAAATATTGAATACTAGGTCTATGTGGAGCTTGTTGTGTGTTTGATTCAATTTTAAAAACCCTTAGCATCTCTTGTTTCTTGAAATTTAGTAACAAACTTTGTAAATATAGGAGGGGTTAGTGTGTAAAATATATGATGGATTCACTTCATACGTTGTGTGTGGGCACATTGCCTACATACCAATAATCTAAAGAGGGATCAAGATAATGTAGTTCTCCCATTTGAAGTACTTAGTGAAATTGTGTGATGTATGAAACTATGATGTGAAGATAAAATGAAATTTTTATGTTTATGGACTGGTATGAGTTCTTGAATAGGCTTGAATTAGTTTTGGAAGGTTGTATGTAGAGAATAGGGAAGAGTGCTTGAGTGGACTTGCTTGTATTCTTGATTATTTCTTGTGAATGAGTGACAACCCTTATAAATGGACATTTAATGACATTTTATAGGTAAAATAATGATCATGAGTTAGATTATCTTGCATTAGGTCAACAGGGGAAAAGATAAAGATTCAATAAAATCTAATTGTTTGAGGCTAAAGTGAACTTGGACAACAGTGCTGAAAATAGGACACCCTTAAGTTCTGCCACTCCTATCCAAGTTCTGTTCTATTGTCATAGGAGGATGAGATCTAGGGGGATGGATATGGGTCTGATAGGGATATTTGGGTATAAAAAATCTAATTCTAAGAAGCTATGTGTGATTTGGAATTAGTGAAATTTTATATGAGAAGGGTTGAGAGAGCATGAAAGATGACCTATAGGCTGGGTGATATTAGCCATGCCTAAGTCATCCAATTTCAAATTTTATATGATTACACATGATTTATCATCTCTTAGAATTATTTCAACCTTGATCCATGGGTATATAAATTATGGTACATATACTATGATTACCAGGGGGTTGAGTGGCTAACCTCTCCAATCATAATAAAAACCTTAGTCAAGTTTGGTTAACTAGGAAATTCCACTAAGCAATACACTAAAGGAATCATCATGCAAAGGAATAGACCCTTCCATATTAATTTAATTAGTATAAACTATATTAATGTGTGACATCTCTAGTTTTAATCACACTTGGAACCATCTAGATGGTCAAAAATTTAAGTTTTAGAACAACTCCACTTGCCATAGACATATTGTTGATGTGGGGTATCCCAAAGGTCCATGCCATCATACAATCTCTTGGAAAAAGGGGGGATATAAAAACCCTAATACTTCATGTGCTTTTATTTTTGTATTAATGTTTAAAATCCTCCCAAGAACATGTATATAGATATATCTCATTAATATGAATCAACCTTGTCATTTTACATCTTATGAGGTTATACTTAGTTGTATTCAGTCTTTTTATCCTTCACTTAAATTGGTTTTGTTTGAGTTTAAAACTTTTTTGTAAACAAAATGTCAACCAAACACATTTTTTTCCACCATTTTATTTGAACAAATAGGTGTTATTCTAACCAAATAAAAATCATATTTTGCCTTGTTCAAATCCTCATTTTAAACATTGTGTTTGTAACATTTAAACAATGTTGTTATGCTACCCATTTGAGTCTAAACCATTTTCTAAAAATATCCATATCCTTCACTTTTTAATTTAAATTCAAAATCTCACCATTTTATGTTCTAGGACAACATGTTAATTGGTTTACCATTTACACTTGGTTTTAGTTAACTTGGGTATGATTTCCCATTTGAATCAAAGAACATTTTATAGACTCATCATCATTTGATCATTGTGAACTTAGGTCATCTAGTGTATCACTAAAACTCTACATTCTATAACACATTTTATTATATCTCCTATACCATGTGGTGATATTGTTCTTCCCATTTGGTTTCAGTTTTATACTTAGGAATTATTGCATGTTTTCACATTTTGAGTTTCTTAGTTGGCATTATTACCTTATTATTTAGAAGGACTTTCTTCTAGTTTTATAGTATCAACTCATTGAATTTGAACTATTTTTTATGGTATTGATGTATCTCTAAACCTATGTTTGGTATACTAGTTTACACTATAGGTATTTAAATTATCATACCCTCTTCTAATTTAATGATTTAAACCCACTAAAGTTGATTAATTTCATGAACCATATATTCTAATTATGTGGTACTATGCCACCTTCATCTTTATTATAATCTCTTTTACCATGTCACTTGTTTGGAGAAAATCAAAATATACTTAGTCAACATTTTTAAAAAAAAAATCAAATCATAGTAATCATAGAGAAGAAAATTTTAAACATGACACAAAGGTGTATTCATGATGAGGTATTTTATGGCCCTAACTATGAGAAATATCATTTTTATAGTGGACATGATCACTCCATGTTGCTTAAAGATGTTTCCCTTTTTGGGCCTAGTCTTTGAACACTAATCTAATCCATGCCAATTTTTGTATGTTGTCCCCATCCTTCCATTTCAATTTGCACATGCTTGAAGTTTTCCATTTTAGGTTATCCTCCTTCAATTTACATGCTACACTTGAAGGTTACCATTCTAGATTATCCTCCTCTATCTTGTATAAGAAATCAAGCTCCACAACATGCAAAGGTTACCATTCTATACTATCTTCCTCCTTTAGCTTGGGTGAGCAACCAAGATCTGTGACACCCTATCATTACCATTCTTGTCCCATCACCAATATTTATTGAACCTATTATTGAGGAAAATCAATTTGATAAACCAATATTTTTTGATCCCTTATTTTATAGTCTAATTTTTTGAGAGCCTAGTATCGAACCATAAAACATTGTTCACATTGTACAAACTATTCCCCACTTTAGAAATTTTATGTCAATCTTCGAACATAAAAAAGAACCATTTTCTCTTCAAGAACCATATTTTGAGGGAAAAAATGTGCTCAAAATTTATATTTTTCAACCAATTATAAACCAAGATCATAATTTTATTGTTGAAAAACCCATTTGTGACAAGTCAACCTATGATGAAACATCCATTGGTACTATACCTATTATCAAGGAGTTTCACTGTGATGATCTAGTCTTTGTTGAGTTGATTCTTAATGATTATAACCACCTTTGGGAAAATCATTACCTTGACCATTGTCCTATTTTTAAATATCTCCATCCCTTTGAAAAGTTAGTCTCTATAGAGTTATCTCTTGATCTTTTTCCCCTCATTGAGGAGTCTCATTTTAATAGGCTAATTTATGTCAAGTCATTCTTTAGGTAGTTCCCTCTCTTTAAGGGGATTAACTTAGATGAGTCAGTCTATGTTGAGCCCTTGATAGATGAATTTAATTTTACAAATCCCATATGCCATCACATGTCATTATTTATCTAAAATTTAGCATTTAACAAAATATTATTGAAGTAACATCCACACCAAATGAAGAATCAACATTAGATTCAGGTTCTCTTTCTAAAACAACATCATATTTAACATCATAATTATAATCACTATCAATATCAACATAAAATATAGAGTCCTTAACTTGAACTCAACTTTAGAATTATATTATAGTCATGGTTATTACAACATTGGTCACACTTGCCTTGTGAATCAATTTGGATATATTTGTGATCTTTCTACAGTTTCTAAGGATGATTAGTTCAACATCAACACAAGTTTTCTTAGTATCTTCTATGAGTATTGTGATGTATTTTATCATCCCATTATTCCCACCTAACATAACCATTATATTTACATTCTACCTCCCACAAGCATTGATTAGGACTGACAAAATCACACTTTATTTAACTGCATCCATGATGACATATCAAGTGAAAAATATTAGGGGAACCAAGACTACATTCATTCAAAATAAGAATAATTTCCTAGTGAAACCTTTTTAGAGGTGTTAGGGGATGATCAAAATTCAAAATAAATATCTTTTATTGAAACCTTTTCAAAGGTTCTATAAAAAAAATCAAATTAAAATGTTAACATCCCTTAGGGAAACCTTCTTGAAGGTGTTATGGGATAATCAAGACAATTTCATTGGTGAAAACTTCATCAAGGCACCAGTAGCCAAGAACAAAAGTTATTAAATTCTTAATGAAGACACTATTCAATATCAAATCAATATAGTTGATAATCTATAACATAATTAAATGATAGCTACTCTCAAGATCAAACAACATAAAAATTTTGGTGGTCCTATTGAGATCATCTTCAGAAGTCTTCAGCCCTACCACAACCAAAATTATGTTGAATTTGAAATCAACAACATTATATGTGCTCAAAGGTCTCAATCTTCATTTATTTCCCAACCCTTATACATTTCATTCTCATCTACCTTTTCATTACCAACTTCTACCATTTATCCTATGCCTAACATTATTTTCCATCCTTGTCTACACTTTCCTTTATAGAGGCTGCAAAGATATCATGTCTTGACATTTGGAGGAAACAAAATCAATTACCAATAGAGATCACAACAATGGTAGATAATAAAATGAGGTGTTGGTTAGCAATTTTTATGATGGATTATTTTGGTTATCTCATTTGTTGACTAAGATGTGCATCTTCATGTCAGCAAGAGCAGTGGAACCATTTCTAATTTTTAATTTTTAATTTTTAATTTTTAATTTTTAATTTTTAATTTTTAATTTTTAATTTTTAATTTTTAATTTTTAATTTTTAATTTTTAATTTTTAATTTTTAGTTTTTAATTTTTAGTTTATAATTTATAATTTATAATTTTTAGTTTTTAATTTTTAGTTTTTAATTTTTAGTTTTTAATGTTTAATTTTTAATTTTTAATTTTTAATTTTTAATTTTTAATTTTTAATTTTTAATTTTTAATTTTTAATTTTTAATTTTTAATTTTTAATTTTTAATTTTTAATTTTTAATTTTTAATTTTTAATTTTTAATTTTTAATTTTTAATTTTTAATTTTTAATTTTTAATTTTTAATTTTTAATTTTTAATTTTTAATTTTTAATTTTTAATTTTTAATTTTTAATTTTTAATTTTTAATTTTTAATTTTTAATTTTTAATTTTTAATTTTTAATTTTTAATTTTTCATTTGATTCATCTCTTGGGAGAAACCCTATAGACCATCTCATTCTAGGCATCTTATACCATTGTGTCCTATTTGTCTCACCATTTGAAATACATTGACTTGAGGTCCTTTAGGACTATGTAAGAAGTGTTCAATTTCTATTAAGGTCAGCTTGGTTACCTTATCCATGTTATCACCATTTTGTGAGCAATTTATAAGTTTGAACTCTCTTGCCATTTTGTGAGCAACCTAAGCCATGCTCTTATCATTTTGTGCTCACACTAATGAAATCATCACTTGGGGGAAAACCTTTTTCCCTTAAATCCAATTATAAACTTATCATTTTCTTTGTACTATACTTTATACCATTCCTTTTATATTGACCAAAGCTTGTTTTTAGCCATTCTTGTTTTTATCTTGGTTCCTTTGTTTCTTCTTGCATTGTTTATGATGGGATTCTGCTCCAATTTCAACAATTTTTAGAATTATGTGTCTAAATGACAGTTTATGGAAGTAGTATGATAGTTGATCTGGTAGGTTATCTTTCATTTACATTTTATCTATTGTCATTGATTATAACCACCTATGGGTAAATCAATATTTTATTTGGTACCATTTATTATAACCTCCTTGGGTTAAATTAGTGTTATGATGTTGTTTTGTAATTATAACTACCTATGGATAAATTAAGAATAGTGCCTTTTTATCATGCATTACTACATCTCCTTATTTTTACTATTATCATTTGCCTAGCCATTTGCCTCAATTTATGAACTTATTGTGACATGGTTGGTTTTTCATCACCTTTTGTGTAGTAGAATTAATGTGATTTGAGGTCCTAATGGGACTATGTAAGCCATGCTCAATTCAAGTTGAGCTCAACTCAATCCACCTTTTTATCTTACTCTCACCTATTTGTGAGCATGGACCATTGCAACCAATTTATCTATTGTTTGAACTCTTACTTATGGATGTGCATCTCCATAGCTAGGTAGTTCCCTAGACATTTTATGAATATTTCATTTTTTTTTCTTATCCCAAAAACACAAAAACATTAGAAAATGATCGATAAAAAGAATAAAAATATTGTCTTACACTTTTGTTTTTTCTAATCTCCATGCTTTTGTCATTTTTCAAGTATTGATTTGAATGTTCTTGCTATTTTGTGAGTCCATTTTCCTTATTTCCTCTACAACATTAATCTAGTTTTATTATCATCACTTTTCTTCTATCCCATTTCGTAGGATAAATACATTTGGATTGAATTTTAGGTTGGACATTGCATCCATATAACAATGTAGGTACTATCCACTTATCTTGTACATCTGGAGTTAGCTCAACCACCCCCTTCCTTCCCACCCCCCCCCCCCCTATTTTTTTTTGTGTTGTTTCCGTATCATTTAGAGGCAAATTTGGGTCCTTGTTCTTGTTACATTGTTATAGAATGTAATGCCTCTATTACATGTAGATAAACAATTTTTTTAAAACTACACTAACATTATGTCCAAATCTTGTTTGTGTGTGTTTATTTAATTTTTTTATTGGTGTATTATTTTGCTTTCTTGTCTCTTCATTTATTTATTTTCTTCCTTTGTTGTTTTTTCTTGTTTCCTCTTGGTCTTTGTTTTTATTGTTTTATCTTTTTATTTTGTTTGCTTTCCAAGAATTTATTAATATACCATGGATATTGATTATTCATATCCTACTTTCATATTGTTTATTAAGTTGGTCTTGCTTGGCTTTTCTACATTCTTGTTCCTACTTACATCTTAATTGTTCATATCTTAATTTTAAGTTAGGTTGCATTTGTGTATTATACTTCTTTGTCTTTTTTTTAATATAAATAGTTGTAACTCTGATATTGGTAGTTCTTATCATCATCCTTAGTTATAAATATTCAAATTTGAATCAGCTCATCATAATTTAAATTCAATGTCATTACAAGTTCCTCATATTAATGATACATAATTTCATTTTGATATAGAAAGCACTATGTGCTTTGGATCCAAGTTTTAAAATCAATACAAATCTAAAGATCATCTCTCAAGTACACCAATGAGACTAGGTACCAATGGATTATCTCATGCCCAACTCTATGTAAGGTGTGCATCTCTTGGCACACATTATGAGTCTAATTGAATAGTTGTCAATTTTTTTCATTCCTGATTCCATTCTCTCCTACTTTTAGGTGAACTAAATTAGCTTGAGGTCTATTTGGACTATGTAGTCAATGCTTGGATATACGATGTATCTCAGACCAACTTGACCATCTTACTCATCTATTCATCTCTTTCATCACTTTATGCATTCTCATATGCATGGTTATTTGTGGATTCTCCATTAATTAGACCATCACCTCTATATTTTCACCCAATCATCTTTAATCTATGTATTAAAATTATATACTTGAACTATGCTTACCAATTTTCCCTAATGGGGCACAACATTTGAACCAATCACAAATCTAAATTAGCTCTATTGGGGCACAATTCATTATCAGTGATCAAAATCATCCCTACTAGGGTAAAATTACTTTATTAAATGATAAAAGCTGATCTACTGGGGCACATTATTATTACCTATATATAACAAGACTCTCCTATTTATTCTAATTCCAAGCTCTACAGACTTTTTCCTTTATTTTGGTAATGTTTTAGTGTGAAACTTATCTCAAGATCAATCATTCCCTAAGTGTACAGATTGCACCCTATCTTTGGGTGTGTTCAAAGTCTATCAATTGTATTTTTGGATTGTATCTTTCCCATTCTACTTATCCTTGGGGCCCTGTTACTACTAAAATTTTCACCCTTTAGAATAGGGTTCTTCATGTCCTTTCCAACTTTAGTAGAACTATGGGAATAACCCCAAGATTTGGGTCACCTATCGTAAGTCTAAACCTCTGGAGTAGGTCATATTCCTCTTTAATGCTCACCTAAAACTAATGATAAAATAATTATTCATATGGAAAAGGGTTATAAATAGAAAATGGATCCTAATAAAGTTAACTAGGTGATGCACCAAATAAAAAAGGGAAACTCCCATAAGCTTGAACCCACACTAAATCCATAGAGGACAATACTAGCTCACACAATATTTATATCAAGATGATTGCATAAGTGTTTCATGAAAGAGGTTCAAGAAGTAATGAATTCAAACAAAGAGGATTTCTAAGACTCACTAAAAGCCCATGGTAATGGTATAAAGAACACTAATCTAGACCTACAAATAACATTGAAAACTCCCAAAACAAGGTCAAAAAGAAGGACCATGGATAAGGAAGATTATCCTTCACATAATGCCATAGTGTACAACTCATCAAACATAGATTCAAATAATAATATAGGCAAATAAAGTCCTATATTTCATTAAGAGGTAGTTCTTACAGATTCTTTATAGGGTTGAGTCTAATCAAGATGATTTTTTGTGCAATATCTCATAGAGTGTCCTTGCTCCTCAAAATCAAGAGTCCTTGTGAGAATTTGAGAGAGAGTGTGATTTATAATGGAAAGAATGGGTAATATAGAGAAGGGGAAGAGAGACAGAAGGGGGTATCATATTTTCCATGATCATTAAATGAGTTATCACCTTTCATTCTAATTAGGACTAATCCATCATCAATCAATTAGCCTATATTTGCTCTAGTATTCTTTAATTTATTTTTATTGGCTAAGATATCCACTAGAAGACAAGAACATATTTCGCATGATGAGTCATGATTATTTAAAGGATAAAATATTGCCAAGGGATTTGATCAACATTGAATATTCTAATTGCCTCTCCAATGACCAAATCCTCCTTTAATTTTATTTTACATGTCATCCTCCACTTGTCATTTTCCACTTGATCTCATTATGAGGACAAGAACCCTCATGTTCATGGACCTGATATATCCATGCCTAATTCTGCTTGAGTGGTAGTTTATACTTGCTTGTCGAGGATGTGGCCATTTTAGAAGATAAGAAACTCTTCCATATCTTATTTATATCTACACCTAATCCAACCTAGACATATATTAACTATAGATTGAAAATTAATCTAAATTATTAGTTTTCATATAGCTATTATATCGATGAAATATTACAATCTTTGTAGCCTATATCTTTGACTTATATAAGTTTAAATAAACCTATTATACCTTTGAACCTTGGGAAAATTGAGAGCTCTATGTATGCATAGGTCTCCTTTTGAAAAGTAGTCATCAGACTTTAATCTATATATTAGGTCTAAAAGACCTATTATATCTCTATGATTCTCTAATGATAGAGCTTAATCCTTTAAATATCCATTTGGTTTAACCTGGATCATGTCTAGACTTAGTTTATTTGTTTTTTAAATGACCCAAGTCAAAGACTTCCTTATCAACATTCATCAAAATATCTTAGGATCAATCTTTTACTTATTAGACATCAATAATTACTCAAAATATTTGACATTTTGACCCATCTCACTCTATTGATCTTGATCTGTATGATTGAGTGAGAGTCAATGATCTTACCCTTGACTTGTCAACCTTTTCTAAGCTTGTGCCACTTGGTAGTCCCATGTTTGCCTTTAAAATTCATTATCAATCTCTTTGATATACACACATATGCCATGTGGTGGATTATAAATATCATTCACCTATTGGCTCATCTTGATCCATCAGTCTCCCTTGGTATGAACAAGCACCAATCATTGGATCATATTTAGTTTGAAAATAAATGACTATTTATTGGGTCTTAAAATCAATGTCTATGTGACTATAATTTGATGTTTCCACAGACATATTTGACATCCTATAGACCATAAAATTTAATCTCCAATGTATTTTTATAGTGGATTCAATTTGACATCTATGTGAACGTATCCAATTATTTGATCAACTTTGAATATTTATATCTTGAAGCACAAAAATCATGGAGGGACCAAATTTGCTAGAGATATTCCTGATATTAAAAGGATTGTACCCACTTGATCCATTACTTTTATGATATTTATAAATGAATTTAAAAAAATTTCAATTGAACTCACCTATTTAATTTTTCATGATGCCCTTACAATGGTCTAGTTCATTTGGCTAAGTATGGGAAAACACTATCAAACTACCTGGGAGCTCAAGTTTTCACATGTACATCTTTTGTTGCACTTCATCACATGACCTAAAACTTAGTACATATCAACTTGGCACAAATTTGAATAGACCCATGTGATCATTTCATCTTGAGGCTATCACACATGATATATATCATCATCAAACTACCCACTCAGCTCTATTTGAGCTCTTTTCCAAATTGGCTATGTATGGAAACTTAGAAAATTTTGTTTGAGAGATTAACTTTGGACCTCAATAACTTTTACTATGCTTAGACACATGTCCTAAAATTTAGTGCATAGAAACTTGGGACTAATATGATCACAACCATATTATCAATTTTATCTAACTCATCCACACATGGTAATGATAACATCAACAAACTACATATTTAGAATTTTTTGCACTAAACCCAAAATGTCTAGATAAACAAAATAAAGAACTAAATCAATACCATGCACTTCCATACTCATTTCAAACACTCTTGACACCCCATAGAGTATTTATAACTCTATACATATCTTTTATAAATTGGTAATTTACACTTTAAATAAACTTAAAGTGTTTCAAAATCTTTACAGGTTACATGATCCTTTTGGTCCACTCATTCCATCTAGAACTTTTCTCAAGCTCTTTGATCATTTGACCAATCAAGAACTATGATTCTTTATCTACATCAGGACATCTTAGATACTACAATACATCTAGGAAGTTTTGTATGTGGGCTAAAAATGGTCAACATTTTTGGTGACTCATAGGGAAGCATGCCTACTATGCTTGATAACCTAGACTAATTTACCTTGTCTAGTCCATTAGGCACATATTCCCCTACCTCTATAACTGAGTAGGTCTAAAACTAGATACAAGGTTGAACCTTTTTAGATAGCCCCTCTTAAAGTAAAAGGATACAAAAATAACAACAACAAAGTTCCAAATGTACTTATGTAATGAAAACACAAAATAAAAAGGAAACTAACCTAAAAAAAGTAAGGACAACTAGTCTTCTAAACAAATGTGCATAAATGAACTTGAAAAAAAGCACGAAACTACCAATCCTAAACTAAACAAACAAAAAAGAACCTTTAAAAATTTGTTGGCTGGTTGCATAAAATAGCTACCCTTACTCACTAATCTAATATAATTTATAGGCTTGAAGGCAACCACTCAAATATGGAGGAGTGGATAATGAACATATTGATGATACACCTATCCAAGAAAAAGAACAAAAATAAAATTACCTACCCAATATGATTGATTGGACATACAATTATCTTGGAGTGGATAGGCAAGTTGATCTTACTCTTCTTGATGATTAAAGTTTTGTTATAAATTAAGAAAAACCTATGATAGATCCTCCTTGTCATCTTCCAACTGATCTAGGTGCCTGATAGGACATCTTCTTTTCAACACAAATGTTGAGAAACTATATTTTACCTCGATCTTACACTTTGTTACTCCATCATTATGATATTTAGGTAAAATTAGGTTAGAGTCTATTGAAATATTTGTTCATCCTCTAGGTTTTCATCCAACACATAAAGTGGTGGTTTTTGAAGTTTTATTTCTTGAGCACTCAAGATGTCCTCTTCATCAACCTCACTCAAGGTTTCATCTTGTTCCTCAACAAAAAATGAGGGTCGATTTGACTGTCCAAGGTCTAAAAAGACACCTTTTTCTTACTCAAGGTCTGATTTCCCCTCCTTCAGATCTAATTCATTAGGGCCACCTTTTGATAAATCATCTTGAAGTATACCATCCTCTGGTTCCTAGTCCTTATCCCAATATTTATCTATGTAGAATGAACCTTTAGTAGTCCATTCAAGGTTTGATCTGTTTTTAACTTCAAGATTATCCTCATCAAGATCCAGGTCATTAGTGTCAAAGACATGCAAATAAGGTTGGTCTAAATCCAATTTTTCCCCTTCTAAATGAAGTGGGCTGCTTATTATGATCTCCTCATTTCAGACACTTGCATTGTCTTATTTAGGTTCACCTATGACTATAAGATCCTCCTCTATCTTTTGTATAATAGGCTCCTTCTCTAAGAAGGATATGATGGGAGGGTGCAGAAGTTTACCTATCTTGTAGCTTATAAAATTATCCTTTTAGCTAAGTATTTTGAATGGTCTCTTTGGTGATTCTTGAACTGGTACCTCCTTTTTCTATATGCCTTTTTTTACTAGTTCCCATGAGGGGAATATGTAAGAAACAATGACCTTTTCTTGATTTTGACTTTCTTCCTCTTTCTTCATCTAAAAATCTAATTCCTTTATTTGTATATCTATATTCTCTTTGAAAAGACTCTCTTTAAGGTGGTTGGTAGCCTCATCAAGATCAAGAACACAAGAAGGCTAGTATGAGATATAAAAAGATACTTGAGGAAAATAAGTGGGACCTTAGATATAAATAATAGGTTATTCCACAATAGTATCATTTTTTCTTTGAAGGCTTTCTTGGATTGAATTCCAAGAAGGGAAAGTATGAGGAATACATGAATAACTTGGAACATAAGAGGGGTCACTTGGAGTAGTTATTTAGGGGAGGATGGGTGGCATATATGAGGGTTGAGGTGGTGTATATTAAGACACATGAGGTTGGTGGAATTGGACCTATTGTCATTTAAGGCCTCTTAGATTATCCTCAATGATTTGAATGTAACCACTTGCATCCATCATCTCAATTGAGAGGTTTTTCCAATTTACTACCTTGATAGGTGTCCATTCTTCCTTCATTAGTCATAATGCATTTCTAATGCCATAAATTATATGAAAAGGGATATCCTGACCATATCCCCTCTGTGTATTATGGTATATAGTGTACCTTTAATATCCTAAAATAATTTGACTCCATCTTGAAATGGGTCAATTTGGGGAGAAACTAGGGACACCTTGAGCTTGAGAAGGATGATACACTAAATTTTGAGAATCACTTGAGGTAAATCCATAAACATTATTAATCTAATATGAAGGATGTTGAGGTAGATAATAAGCATTTTGATCAAAAGAGAGATGATACATACCAAATTATGGTGATTAGGGACCTAGGATGCTTACAACCAGAAGCTTTGATTTGAAGTTGCCATTGATGTTAACTTGCTTCCAAAATATGATTAGAGGAAAGACACACCAATAATCTTTCCATTTTTTTAGACCTTTGTCTCACTAGGCATGCCATAATTTTTACTACTCAAATTTTCACCCTTTAGGAGAGGGTTCTTTAGGACCTTTCCAACTTGAGCAAAACTATGGGAATAACCCCAAGCTATGGGTCACCTATGGTGGGGCTGAACCTCTAGAGTAGGATATCTTCCTCTTTGATTCTCACCTAAAACTAATGATTTACAAAGAACAAGGTTAACAAGATAAAATGACTCCTAATAAAGTTAAACATGTGATGTACCAAATAAAAATGGGGAACTCCCATAAGATTGAAGCCATACTAGATCTACAAAGGATAATACTAGATCACACAATCTCAAGATCAAGTTGATTACATAAGTGTTTCATGGAAGAGGTTCAAGAATCAATGAATGTAAATAAAGAGGAGTTATAAGACTCACTAAAAGTTCATGTTAATAGTAAAAACACAATAATCTAGACCTGTAAATAACATTAAAAAATCCCTAAACAAGGTAAAAAATAAGGACCATGGACATTGAAGATTCTCCTTCACATAATGCCATAGTGCACAACTCACCAAGCACATATTCAAGGCAAATTATAGGTTAAAAAATTCCTATATTACATCAAGAGGTAGTTTTTACAAATTCTTAATAGCGTCAAGCCTAATCAAGATGAAAATATTTTTAAATATCTCATAGATTGTCCCTACTCCTCAAAATCAAGAGTCCTTATGAGAATCTGAGGAGAGAGAGAGAGAGAGAGAGAGAGAGAGAGAGAGAGAGAGAGAGAGAGAGAGAGAGAGAGAACACTTTACAATGGAAATAATGGGTAATATAGATAAGGAGAAGAGATAGAGTAGGGGGAAGAATGTTTTCCATGATCATTAAATGAGATGTCACATTTCATTCTAATTAGGACTAATCCATCATCAATTAGTTATCCTGCATTTACTCTACTAGTCTTCAAGTTATTCTCATTAGTTGAGAGATCCACTAGAAGATAAGTGATTTTTTTACATAATGAGTCATGATTATTTCAAAGAGAAAATATTTTTAAGGGATTTGATTGGAATTAAATATTATAACTACCTCTCCAACCACTAGATCCTCCTTTGCTTTGATTTTGCATTCCACCCTCCAGTTGTCATCTTCCACTTGGTCTCATTATGAGGAAAAAATTCCTCATGTTCATGGATCTGATAGAACCATGCCTAATTCTTCTTAAGTGGTGATTTGTACCTACTTTTTGAGCATTTGGTCATTCTAGAAGATAAGACACTCTTCTAAATCTTGTTTATATCTACATATCATCTAACCTAGACATATATTAACTATAGATTGAAAACCAACTAAATTACTGGTTTTCATATAGCTATTATATGGATGAAAAATTATAGGTTGTGTAGCCTAGCTCCTAGGTTGTATTTAGGTTTAAATAAACCTATTCAACCTTTGAAACTTTGGAAAAATAATATATCTATATATGCATAGGTCTCCTTTTGATAACCAGTCATCAACCTTTGATCTATATATTATGTCTAAAAGACCTAGTTTATCTTTGTGACTCTCTAATGATTGATCCCAATCCTTTAAATGTTCATCTAGTTTAACTTGGATCATGTTTGGAATCTATTCCTTTGTTTTTGACCTTGCCCAAGCCAAAGATTTCCCTATTGACCTTCATCAAAATGTCTTGGGCTCGATCCTTTACTTAATGGCCATCGATCATGACTCAGCCTATTTGACATTTTAACCTATCTCACTCCATTGATATTGATATAAATGATTGAGTGAGAGCAATCAATATTACCCTTGATTTTTCAACCTTATCCAAAATGGTGCCACTTGGTAGTCTTATATTTGCCTTTAAGATCCACTATCAATCTATTTACTTTATGTGTTTATACCATGTAGTGGCTTCAAAATCTCCTTGACCTTTTGACTCATCTCACTCTATTGATCTCCCTTGGTAAAAATGAGTGATAATAATTAGATCTATTTTAATTTTAAAACAAATGACTATTTTCTAGGTCTTAAAATTAACATCCACATGATCATTATTTGATGTCTATGTAGATGTATTTGACATATTGTAGACCATAAAATTTAAGCTCCAATAGATTTTTGTAGTGGCTTAAATTTGATGTCTATGTGAACATATTCCATTATTTAACTAACTTTGAAGATTTATATCTTGAAGCGCAAAAATCATGAAAGGACCAAATTTATTGGAGATGTTCCTAATATTAAAAAGATTATGCCCACTTGATCCATTGGTTTTGAGAGATTTATCAGTGCTTTTTAAAAATGTTCAAATGAGCTCACCTTTTTAATTATGCATGATTCCCTAATGATGGTCTATTTCATTTGGATAAGTATGGGAGAACAATGTCAAACTGTCTGGGAGCCCAACTTTACACATGTATATCTTTTGTTACACTTCATTGCATGAACTAAAACTTAATGCATATTAACATGGTACATATATGAATATACCCATGTGATCATTTTCTCTTGAAGATACCACATGTGTGAGATATATCATCATCAAACTTCCCACTGAGCTCTATTTGAGCTCTTCTAAAAATTGGCTAAGTATGGAAACTTAGCAAATTTTATCTGAGAGACCATCTTTGGACCTTAATAACTTTTGTTATTCTTAGATGCATGTCCTAAAATTTAGAATGTATCAAATTGGGAATAATGTGATCATAACCATATGACCAATTCTCCCAAACTCATCCACATATGGTAATGATAATGTCAGTAAACTACCTACTTCGAATTTCTACCACTAGACCCAAAATGTCTAGATGAACATAATGAAGAACTAAATGAATACCATGCACTTACATACTCATTATAAACACTCTTTACACCCCATACGGTCTCTAAAAATCTAAACCTATCCTTTATAAATTGACAATTTACACTTTAATCTAACTTAAAGTGTTTCAAAAGCTTTGTAAGTTGTATGATACTTTTGGTCCACTCATTCAATCCAAAAATTTGCTCAAGCTCTTTGATCATTTGACCAATAAGGAACTCTACTTGTTTCTCTACATTAGGACCTCTTAGAGACTATACTACATCTAGGTAGTTTTGTATGTGGTCTAAAAATGGCCAATAGGCCCATTTATTCTAAATATATTTTGATCGTTGAGACTCAATGCATGCAAGCATTAGCTCATCTAGATTTAATCTCCCATGGGTTAAAAAAACTCTCTTTTGAGATTTTATCCTTCTTTGTCATCCTTATATGTCCTATCGAGGGGGCATCATGGGTCATTTCCTTCAAATTTATTATTGACAAATTTTTCTTTGAAAATATATTACTTTTCTTGAATGTCTCATTGCACCGTCTAAAATAGGGGGAAAATGTAGACATCCATTTCCTAATACCATTTTTTTGAAATTGTTAATCTTACTCAAAATTTATGAAAATGCACAATTTGGGACAAAATCACTTAAATGCACTAAATGGTTTGAGTTTGTAATATACAAGTGCCAATTTAGGATAATGCATCCCTAAATGGGGAAATGCACTTTATGTGATTATTAACTTTCCTCAAATCATTTTGAGTCAAAATGATGAAAATGTAACTTAAACCTCTTAATCACTATTTTATTCTAATTTAGAGGCACATGCCATGTGTATGTGTTATTCTATGTTGACAACATCCTAAATGGGATATTAGTCCATACATAACTAACATCATCTTATAATTCCACTCTAATTGAATTATGACCTAGGAATATGACATTCTCACCAATTTGATTAATAATCTACAACCAATTTCCAAATAATTGCATAAATTTTGATTAATCTCACTTAGGTAAATTAATCCAAATTGAGATTTTAAGAGGAAAATCCATGAAAGTTATTGAATATCTTTTAATTAGAAATTGATTCATATTATCTACATCACCAAATGACATCATTTGTAGGGTGGCATCCATAATACATAAATGCAACAAATATCAAGTTTAAGGCCTCCCATACCTCTTTAATACCCCTTATTTCTAAATATTTATTAGGGTATTTATGGATTAATTATATAAAATTAGATTATTCATGGCCACACATCTTGATCACAAGATGGATGGTCATGGTTGATCTTGATAAAATTCAAAAATCTATAAATAGGATGACTAAGACCACAATTTTCAAGATTTATTTATGTTAACTTCTTATGCAGAATTATCTCCATGAGCCATTTATGCGTGTTGTTTATTATACTTAATCTATAATAGGATAGCTTCAAGATAGGCATAACATTGATTCAAATATAATGATCTTATTTTCATTGGTGTACTTGAGATGATGGAGGAGCTTTACCTTGTATCATTGATGAAGACCTTAACACCAAATCAAGGGAAAATCATGTTTTGAGCCACTTTTGGATGATGGAATTATCTTAGGAAGTTATTGTGTATGTTTTTTCTTTCAATATTTCTTAATTATCATTTTCAAAATCCTGTTGAATGAGTTTTTATAACTAATTAAGTTCTTATGCATTTTCTTAATTTTTCTTAACTAATGGTTTATCTAACTAACTTTAGATTCCATCTCTACACCTATATCAACTTTTCCCAAACTACTTGATTGCATTTGTCTATGTGTGTAGCAGCTTCTAGAAATAAATATTAGTTTTGAAAACACTTATCCATAAAGGATTCAACCCAAAAGGTAATTCTTAAATTCATAGAGCCCTTGTTTTCTACACTAACCTTTCCATCTTTCTAGAGTTTATATCTAAGATATGTCCACCTTAGATTAGTATCCACTCATCTGCCAACTCACCTAGTGTTGAATTTATTTTAGATACTATCCATATATGTGTAATCTTAGTTAATAACATACATTCCATGCCTACTATTCCATCACCTAGTTATTCAACTACATACCTACAAAACATTCCTTGAAGTGGAGTTTACCTCCATTGAGATCCTAAAATTTTAGAGGCTACCTCATTATGAACTAGTGTGCATAAAAATTACATCAAAATCCTTTATGGCACTAGAAGGAGGGCATGAGACTTTTGATAAAAGAGGTTAATTTATACATTAAGTTACACTAGAGTCACCTAGGAGAGTGACCAAATCTAGAGCTCAGGCTAGTCTTCTAGTCTCATCTTTGTCAAATCATAGAAGGCCTAGATTTTTACCAATGGCCCCTATGAATAATAAAGGTAGTAAGGAACACTCACCCTATTAATCATCCTATAGATTAACCACCTTGGTTTTTAGATCTGATATTACCATCCTAGGGGATGTGCATGACCTACCAAGGAATCCTAAAAAGTATCTTCCATTCTTCTCTCCTTTAGGAGGAAGAATGGAATGAAAACACATCATGTCTTTCAAAGCTACATTAAGATTGATGAATTTTATTAATGAATATTTTACATGCAAACTTTTTCCTTCCACACTAATGGATGTTTCTTATGATTGCTACCTTAATTTGTAAGAGAATTACATTACTTCATGAAATCAGTGTCAAACTACTTTTCTTACACAATTTAGGTAGGTCACTAGCCCCAGTTTGATATACCAACACTTTAATACCATGAAGAGGGAGCCCAAAAAACTAATTTAGGCCTTCAACTTAATATTTTATAAGAATATATATACTTGGTTAAGACTAGTGTATAAACCAATAGAAGTGCTAGCATAAAAAAATGTACAAGAATGCTCTAGATCTAATTACTGTAGTCTTCTTACGAAGGGTTGATACTATCAACACTTTGTCATTGGCCTATAAAAATACCATAAAAATTTATAGACAACTTAATCCTCTGGTGCTTGGCACACCTAGTATTAACATTGGTCTCCTAGCTTTGAATCTAGTTCCACATGTGAAGTAGAAACCCTTGTATTTAATTAGAATCAACTATACACACTGCCTCTTTTAAATCAGATGTCACATCCAAATTATAGTCTATTAAACAACCATGCACAAGGAAATTATTAATAGAAAAATTATCATCCAACTACATCCCTTACTATTGTTGTCCAGGGATTAGACTCTATTAAGGTAGAGCTAGTTGGCATATAAAAAATGGTTCGAAAGTTAAGCAATAATTTCATCAACATGTAAAGAAAGATAGGCAACACTAATTACCTAAATAATAATTAGAATTATATGTTCTAAAGGTATAATAAGCCCTTCAATAGGCCTGTAAATAATATGAAACAATCCAACAAGCCTTTAAAAATTAGTGTTATGGAGATAGTCTTGCCCAACTAGTGTAGAATTTATAGCACATATAATCATGGTGAACTTGACTTTGTTGAGTTTTTTACAAAATTTGAGATATTTAATAGAGATGTGGTGAGGAAATATTTGATGCATAACCCACTATAATTCTACCATGACTCTATCTCTTCAAGTACTACCATGTGTTTTGAGACCTATGAGTTTTCTTTCTTAAGTGAAGATGACAATGTACCACAAGACAACACTGATGAGATTCATACCTTCCAAAAATATTAGAAAGGTGGTTATAAGATGAGGAATAAATAAGCCTTCATAATGTATACTCCTCCAAATAGTATAGTTATTCTGCCAAATCTAAAAGTTGATAATAATCCACCTCCATCAAAAGGGAATGATCAACCTTAGAATAAGGAGGAATAGATGAAAGGAGGGTATAAGATTGTTGAGGACTTGAAGAAAATAAATTTAAACATCACCATTCATGAATTAACCTAGATTATTGAATATAAAGAACTCGTATGGAAGTCTATCATAGGGAAGGCCCCTTTGGAAAAGATAAAACCTCTTATAGAGAAAGCAAAGGCTTTTGACACCAACATCATCTACAAAATCAAACTAGGTTTTCACCTTTTTTAATAACCATTAGGGAATTTGGAAATAATAGTCATAATTAATTATTTGATTCTATAGATTTAAAAATTGGGATGCCTACTTCTATTTGTCAAAATTTTGGCCTAACTCTATACAAGTCAAAGAGAATAGTCTCATAGTTAAATAAAATAATGGTATTAGTGATTGGAGGGATGACTAATGTGTGTCTCCAAGTATCATATGAGACATGAGTATATATGACTATTAACATCCTTTTATTCGACATAACTAAATGGTATGGACTATTATTAAGTATGGATTAGTATCAATCACTTAATGGATACCTTTTTATAGATTTCTCTCATATTTGGCTACTGTGGAGAGGCCTTTCAAACCAAATTTGGATCGATCACGAACCAAGGATGAAATATCCCATCACAAATTATAATTTCAAGACCAAAGAGGTAACTTATAAATCCTTTAACCTTGTTATTTATACTTTCACCACATAAAATGAAATACAAGAACTAGAATCTTTTGGCCTTGCCCATCTATGGACTCTCCACTTTGATAGTGCCAAATCCAAATAGGTATCAGGTATAGGAATTGAATTAATTAATATACAAGGAATGAAGTTACTAGTATAATTTATATTATAGTTCCCTTTCACCAATAATAGAGCTAAATATGAATCATTACTTTTGGGATTACACTTTGCCCTCAAAAATAATGCCAATCAACTATTGGTATTCAAGGATTCAGAGCTAGTAGTCAATCAAGTTAAGAACAAATCTTAGTGTAAGATATCATATCTAAAAATATATAAGAAAAAATCATGGGATTTGATTTAATACTTTAAGGATTTTAATATAGTGGTTGTCGTCATAGAATAAAACCAAGCCATAGATTCACTAGCTACTTAGATTGCAAATTTAGAGCCTCTCCAAAAATCCAAGGTAAAGAGATTCTCTATTGAGTTAGTACATTTTACTTCCATTTATAACAACATAGAGAGCTTACAAGTCTTCAATGATGACCAAAATATCATCAAATTTCTAACCAACATAGGATTATTTGACTCGCAAATCATTGATGACAAAGAAGTTAGTTATGTCTGCTAAGAGGAGTCAAATGAGGAAGGTATTGTCCAGCTCAAAAAAAATAATCTCCCATTTGGAATGATTTCCTTAGAAAGAGAATTTGATATAGATCCTCAGTTTTGTTAGTAAAGGAAACCCAAGGTTAGTGAGTCTAACTTCGAAATGGATAATTTAGGGGATGAGAATAGCCAATGCTATGTTAACATTGGTGTTAGTTGCACTCAAAAATAAAGGCAATGGGTGAAGGATTTACTTACTCAATACAAATACATAATTACATGGATGTATGCGGACTTAAAGGTTTATCACCCAAAGGTCATCACCCATACAATTCCACTAAAACTAGACCACAAGTCATTCAGACAAAGATAGAGACTAGTGAATCCAATCTTGGAGCCTCTCATTCAAAGAGAATTAGAAAATTTGTTGGGTAGAAAGATAGTCTTCTAAATTAGGCATTCTACCTAGGTGGCCAATTTAGTCCTAGTCAAAAATAATAATGGATAAATTAGATTATGTATTGATTTCATAAACTTTAACAAATATTATGATAAGGCTAACTATCCACTACCCTCCCTAGATGAGGTTATTCAGATAGTTAGTGGCTATAGAATGATTTCCTTCCTAGATGGATTTTTAGGTTATAGCCAAGTGCTGGTACAATCATAATATTTAATGAAAACTACATTTACCACAAAGTGGGGTACTTATACATGTAAGAGGATGCCTTTTGGCCTAATAAATGTAGGAGCCACCTTTTAGTAAGTAATGGATCACTCTTTTCAAGGATTAATAGGTAAATGTATAATCATATATATGGATGACCTCACTATTTTATCCAAGAACAAGAATAATCATTTGGCCATTTATAGTCAATCTTCAAAAAATGTCAATGGTTTGACATCTTGATAAACCCAAAAAAGAGCATATTTGGAATTATTGAGGGCAAATTTTAGGACATATCATTACCAAAGAAGGGATCATCATCAATCTCGATAGAATCCAAGGGATTTTTAAAGATTACACTACCAAATAACAAGAAGGAGCTCAAGTCTTTCATTGGGAAAATATATTTTGTAAGAAATTTCAACATAGAATTTGTAGAAATTATGAGATCCTTGAATGTAATGTTTAAATAGGATGCTAAAGTGGAATGGATAGTTGAGGCCTAAAAGTCTTTTCAAGACATTAAAGAAGCTATATTTTAGGCCCTAGTACTCATTAGTTTGGATTTCACAAAGGAATTCTACTTATACTCATTTATGTCAAAACATACAATTATTGATGACATAATGCAAAATAAAATTGAGACTAAGCATCCCATTGCATTCATAAAAATGAACTTGAAGGATGAAAAACTTAGGTATTCTATGAAAGATAAGCAAATCTTTGCTCTTGTAAAATAAGTGAAGAAATTTTGCCACTATATCCTTATAAATAAGACTATTAGTATCATGCCTGACCCTAATATCAATATTACCTTATCATAAAATTAACTGGGAGAACACATAGGTAAATGGATGGAAAAGTTACAAAATTTTTATATAGAAATCAAGCTTGCTAAAATCATCAGGGACCAGGGCATCATCCAACTCATGACTGAGCCTTACCCATGCATTACTATTGAAGATGTTTGTGAGGCCCTCTAGAGGGGAATGGTATACTGACATAATTCAATATTTTATTATAGGTACTTGTCCCCCAAAACTCAATTAAGAATGAAGGATAACTTTGAGGCTCAAATATAATCACTACATGATCAAGAAAAGAGTTATTTATTGGAGAATTTATGAAGGCATCTACTTTAGATATATATCAATAGAAGAAGCTCAAGAGATTCTAGAAAACCTACACCAAATGATAGGTAGTAGTCATCCATCTAGAACACCACATATCATAAAATACTAAGAATGAGCTAATATTGGCCAACAATATTCAAGGACTCCTATGCCCACATAAGGACATGCCATGAATGTTAGGCTTCAACAAAAAGAGAAGTAAATACAATAATTCCCTTTCAACCTATTGTTGAGGGAAATTTGCTTACCTAGTGGGGGTTGAACTTCATTAACATCATTATCCTAAACTCTTCATCAGGTCATAAGTTTGTACTCACTAAAATAGATTATTTCACTCAATGGACTGAGGCAGTGGCCACCAAGAACTCTAGAGCATAAGACATGATTCACTTCTTAGAAGAAGCATCACAATTAGATTCATCACTCTCATTTATCTAGTTTGTATTATAATAATTAAGATTTTATGTGTTTGGTTATATTTTTATAACTAATATTATTTTATTATTGCATGGGTTTTTTATTTTAATATTTATGTCAACTCTTTGTTTCACCTACCTCCATTTTTTTAGGTGCTTGTTTCTTGTCTATATATTAGGATATCTATGTGTTGAATAGATAAACATATTATTTTGGGATTTATTTATGTAATCAAATATGGTAATTAGAGATTATAGTTTAGGAAGCTTGGGAGGAAGCCTATGAAGCAAGAGATGATAGTCTTATCAGGGAGGAGCATGAAGTGCTCGATGGAGAGCTGTGAGAGGAAGAAATTTATTTTTTTCCTATGACTAGCCATTTAACTTGGAGGAAAATCTGAAAAAATCATTTGATCACTATTTTTTATGATTCTTGTTTCTATAAAATTATCTATCTCAAAATTTGTCTACTGGATCAGATGGAATTAAATTTTGTTGAGTATTTTGTCTAAAAGTTGCATTTGAAGTTTTATGGTTAGTCATTTCCATATGGTTTGGGAAAAATACCAAATTTTTATTTACGAACTATTTTTGGTGAGTTAAGGGTCCAAAATTTTCTATTTTCTAAGAGAAGCTCATTGGATCTGATGGCATCTGATTTGGCTGAGTAATTTATCTAAACTATACATCTAAAGTTTTATAGGTTGACTAATTTCAATAGGTCATTTTTGATTGGTTGATTTATTTCATGAAATATTTTATGCTAAGTTTTATTCTAACCAATAAAAAATAAGGTAGATTTTTTTTAATTTGATAAAGTTAATTTATTTTTTCAAACTTTAGAAATTGATTTTTTACCAAAGGTTTTGCCTATAAGAACATAATTAATTATGTTGGGAGATAATCATAAAGCCAAATCAGTTGAAAATTTCACCATTTTCTAGGTTTTATATTTGGATGTTGAAGGAGAAGGAATTTTTTAAATTGGATTTGTATATTTCTTGATTTAATTGTTTTTGTCTATTTTTTGGTGTTTTTAAACACAAAGTTTAAAATATCCCAAATGGTGTTGATTTTTTTGCTAGAAATTGAAGGTATTAACCAATTTATGATTTGAATTAGTGGGTAGGAGTAATATTGTGTAAATTCATTATATTTTTTCTAGTATTTATATTTTTTTAGAAAAACTTGGTCAAAATAGCTAGTTTATAACACCACTTATTGCTAGAGTCACAAAAATTGATAGGAAAAATTTTTAGTTTGTGGAGTCATAAGGTTTTGATGATATGTGAATATCAAAATCTTGATCAAATAGTGCTCAATAAAGAGTAAATACCTACCAAAAGTATTGATGACTATGATAAACATCATCATGAGTATATTATGTAGTTAAAACTATTAGTAGTAGATAATCTAATCTTAGAGGTTAGAAATGCAACCATTGCATCATTTTTATGGACTATTCTTACTTCTAAATACCAAACATCTAAATTTTGTAGGGTATTATACTTAAAAAAAATATTATTTTCCATTAAGATGTAAGAAGGTGGCTCTATTTTGAGTTTTTATTATAGATCAAGGACATCAATGATCAGTTGAAGGATATGTAAAAGCCTATTAATGAGCAAGATTTTATTGTTCCATCTATGAAAAATCATCCACCTTCATTTGAGTCATTTTTGGAGTCCTTACACATGATTGTTGAGATGAAAACTTTGGGCTTTGAAAAGTTTTCCACATTGCTATTGTAGAAGGAGAGAAGGTAGGAATAGTCAGTGACATGAACATCAAAATTAATGGAGAGTGCATTCATTACAAAAAATTTAAGAGACAACAAAGATAATATAGTGGTATTAATTTATATAGTGATGAGGCCTTTAGAAGTGGTCAGAATAAATCATAGTGAAAATACCACTATTATAAGAAACCTAGTTATTTCAATAAAATTGTCATAAATGACAATATGATTTGACAAAGTAGTCACAATATAAAAATATGGTTGAAGAATATGAACATAGTTCGATAGGTGAATTTTCATATATGGAATCACATAACTAGTTAGAGGAGTCAAGAACATGGTACTTTGACTCAGGGGATTCACAACACTACACATGTCATAGACATTGGTATGTAAATTTTGTTGAAGATAGTAGTTGAAATGAAATAATTTCCTTAGGTGATGGTTGGTTCATGATGTGAAAGGTTATTAAGATGTTAAAATTTCATTGAATTCTATCATGCACAATTTTTAGAATGTTTGGTTTGTCCTTGACATGAATAGAAATATTTTTTCCATTAGTGAAATAAATATGAAACTTAACCTTTATGTGGAATTTAAAGGAAACAATTACATGATTTGGATTCTTTGTGATAAGAAAATCATTTCTATAGGGATTGGTGTTAAGGGTCTATATAGACTAGTTAATCCCAAAATAGGTAATGAACATGCACCAGTAATGGTGGATAAATATAATGAACTATGGAACAAGAGGTATGGTCACCTTAGTTATGACACTTACATAGATTAGGTGAGACTAATATGGTAAATGGAATGGTTTCTATTCAGAATTATCATATGGTATGTTCAGGATGTCAAATTGATAAGAATGTTTCACTTTTATTGGCATTGATAAGCAAGAGAAAAATCATAATGCATTAGATTTGGTACATGTGGGTTTGCATGGTCTAATGCAGACACCATCTATTCCTAGATCTTTGTACTACATGTTATTCATTAATGACTTTTTTATGGAAATGTGGGTCTATTTCATACATAGAAAGTCAAAATGTTTCTCTAACATTATTGCTTGAAAAACTATGATAAATAAATAGGGAGGAAAATAGGTAAAGGCTATGAGATTATTTAAAGGGCATGAGTGTATATTTGGGAAACTTAAAGAATTATGTAAGGAAGGAGGAATACACATGCAAATTTCCTCACAGTAGGATGAAGTCATGGCTAGGCAAAATACGATAGTGATGGAGATGGCATGATGTATGGTGGATAGCTAGAATACACCATATCAGTATTTGGTAGAAGCTCTCAACACTATAGTGTTCATCTTGAATACAAGTCCTTGTAAACTTGTGCAGAATGTAACATTAGAAGAAGCATGGTTAGGAAAAACACTAGATGTAAGTAATTTTCATGTTTTTGGATCTACTACTTCTATATTAGGTAAAGAATACATGCTTGTTGGCTATTGTGAGTATAAAAATGCATACAAGTTAATAGATGGATCTACATACAAAATTGTGGTGAGTAGGGATGTTATTATATATGAGAAAGTATCATTCTTTTATAATAATGGTAAATCTACTGAAACTATTGTAGTGATTTTTGCTGACAATGTTTCTAAAATAAGTTTTGGTACTAAATTTGAATAGGGATCAAATATGGAAAAACTAGAGATGTCAAGTTATAGTGATGAAAATAGTGTTTCTAACTCTTCACAATTAAATCAATAAGACCAACACAAAAGGCCTAAGTGGTACCATACCACTATGCAGGATGTTCAAAAATATGAATTTCCTTATTTGATGGAAGGGCAATGCTCAAGTTTAGGAAAAATGGAAGTGCAAGGTGAAGAGAAAGTTAATTTTTATTATTTCATAAGTATTGAAACCAAGCACAAGTTCAAAGACCAAATTCAAACCCAAATGAAAGTGTTCTATGAAGGTTGGTGAAAAAGGAAGGGGCATAAACAAAAATCATAATCATGTTATGCACAAGAAATGTCCCAAAATTCTATAATAATGGAGAGAATTAGTTGTTAAGTTTCCAATATCTCTTCACATGAATATCTCTTAGGGGATATGCTATGTTATTTAGTCTTGATGTATATTCTAAACTTTTTGTCAGAATTGATCTCTCTTACAAACAAATAAAGCATGACACATCCAATACATGATAATAATTCAAGGAATAATAGAATTTAGTGAATCCAATATTTAGTACCATTTCCTACACTACTTAGTGGTTGAATTAGAATATTACCCAAGTAATATGGCAATATGGATTGGCAATAATAGGGATATTTGGATACATCATTGTAGAGGCAAAAATAATACATCCTGTTTGAGTTTTGTATAGACTTAATCAAACTATTGGAATAATGACTCAAATAGTTAGTTTAGTCATTAAGGGAGGGTATTATAATGATTAATCTTTTACGTGTTTGGTTATATTGTTATAACCAATATTGTTATATTATTTCATGGGTTTTCTAGTATTTTATTCCCATCAACTCTTTGTTTCACCTACCTCTGTATTTATAAGGGCTTGCTTCTTCCCCATATATTAGGTTATCTATGTGTTGAATAAATGAATGTATTATTTTGAGCTTTATTTATGTAATCTAATACTGAAAATGGACCAATGTTCATATCAATTGAATTCACTGAATGGGATCATGACAATCAGATCACCATCTAGTCATCTTCTAACCACTATCCTTAGGAAAATGGATTGGTTGAATCAAAAAATAAGAACCTGATAGATGCATTTAATAAATTGGCTAAGGATAAGCCTAGGTATTGGCATAATCTACTTAAGTATTCCCTCTGGATAGACCAAACAAGAAATAAGTAGGCCCTTAAGGCCTTACCCTATATATTAGTATATGGACAATGACTAATATTCCTAATCATGTTAAAGTTGTCAACCTATCAATACATGCAAGAATATATGGAACCAAATGTCAAAGCAAAATATTGATTATTGGATATAATAGAAATGGAGTAATCAAGGACTGAGGCCTTACAAACTTTTAATAAACATT